>JAANYP010000463.1:114492-202838 GCA_020465985.1 Centrapalus pauciflorus | reverse complement strand
GATGACTGACCAACAGTTTTTGACACACAGTCAGCAGCTATGTGACCAGTTTTGCCACACTTGAAGCACTCAGCTTTGGATTTGTCAAATGCCTTCTTTTTGCCAGCACTTGAACCTCCTTGCAGCATGTTTCTTCCAAACCTTTTCTTGTTGAACCTTTTGACAAGCATGGCTATCATTTGCTCATCATCTTGTTCAGCAAGATCTGCAGCATCTTCTTCGTCTGACACCTCCTCCTTTTCATCATCCTGTTGATCAGGTTGAATGAACACATCACTCACCTGATTTACAGGCTGTCTCACATTAGCCACAAAGGCTGCACCTCTTTTGGACATTTCCAAGGCATTTCTCTTTTGTTGCCTTGACTGTTCATCATTCAGTAAGGATCCATACAGATTGACCAGATCCATACTTCTGATAGTACCTGAGTTCCTTAGGATTGTTGAAAAGTAGTTCCACTCTTCAGGTAAGATGTCCAGAAATTTATTCACCAGGGTAAGATTGTCCTTGGTGATCCCAACAGCTTTGAGATCATTCACTAGAGCAGTGAACCTGGTGTAGGTTTCAGTGAGAGTCTCCTTTGGTTTAGCAAAGAAGAGTTCATACTGTCTAACAAGATTGTTGATCCTGTTGTCCAGTGTGATTGTGGGTCCATCATAGACGGTACACAAAGTATCCCACATCTCCTTTGCTGTCTTCATTTTCTCAACCTGCTTGAACACATCATCAGGGAGAGAAATGACCAGGTTGTTTCTGTCCTTTGCGTCCAGAGCCACCAATCTCTTGTCTTCATCAGACCATTGAACTTTTGCTTTCTCAAAGGTCCTGATTTCAGGAGCAGCTCCTTCAACCGCTGGAGTTATGGTAGTAACAGAGGTTGGCACATAGGGACCCTCCATCACTATCTCTGGCAGTTGTACATCCAGATTCTCTAAATAGAGCATCATTCTACACTTCCAACCAGAGAAGTTTTGATGATTAAATTTTGGAGGTTTGCCCATAGAACCATTGTCATAGTAAGAAGAATTTGCAGCACTGTTGTCCATGGAAACTTGGGAGAATGAGAGATCTAGAATGATATACACTCTAAACTGCTCTGATACCAGTTGTAGGTCCCGAGAGGTTCCCAAAGTATATAGTTATAAGCTGTAGAGGGGGGGTGAATACAGCAATTTAAAAACTACACACTCTTTTCTCAATGTTTGTATGTATTATCAACAATTTGTTAATTACATTCAAGGTTGAATGCGGAATAGTTCAAGCTGAGATGACAGATACAACAGTATGCTCACTAGTCTAAGACAAACTCAAACTAGCATACAATGAATACACTCACTAAGAAGCACTCACTATGTTTACAAGACTTAAAGGAACAGCTTATGTAAAACAGCTTAGACACACAGATGCTGGTTTACACAGAAGGTTTGCATACATGAAAATCACACTTGCACGTTCACTCTTGGTTTCAGCATTTAGCTTTCTTCACACTTCTTTCTGACCTTAGAAGCTTCCTTTTATACTCACTTAAAGGATCTAAGAGAAACATCTTCATTGGACGGAATGAAAAAGGAGAAGTCTTGTTGAAAAGACAACATAACCTTTTCTGCACTTTTCTGAAAAGCAGACTTGTCTTCACATGTGCAGAACTTTTGTCTTTTTACTTTGTCTACTGTTGCATTGCCTTTAACTAATTTAGGAATGTCAACTTTGCGTCTTTCTTCCTTGTAAAGGCCTATTTTGATATAAGAAAAAGGTCTGTCACCCTTTTTCAAATAACCTTTTGTCTTCATGTTACAGAACAGCGTGGGCAGGCTGAGCAGTTCTGTTTTCCACTTTGTCTTCGACTTTGTAAACTGATCTTGTAGTCAAAAACAATACATGATGACTTGGAAACATATTCCATAAAGTGTTTAGCCTGTTCACAAAGAACAGGTTCTGTTCACAAAGAACAGAACACTTTAAAAATGCCCAAGCTGCTCAACAGTGTAGAGCAGCGTAGACAGTTTATGTCCAGCCTGTTCAGCAGACAGAGCAGCTTGGACAAACTGTCTTAGTTGCAACACATGCAACATATAGAACAGCTTTAGACTGATATTGCAAATCATTTTTAGGTTTCAATAAGACATATAACAGGCCTTAAATTCAACCTTCAAATGCATCAACAGGTTTGATTATAAATCTCCCCCTCAGATGTAGAACAGGTTTGACTGAGGCCTTTTTGTGCCTAACAAAATCTTTAGAGAGTTTCGGTACATGTGATGGTTTCGGTACATAAAGGTTTCAGTAGTGTGAGTTTCTGTACTATGTGAGTTTCAGTATCATGTACCGAAACCTTAAGGTTTCGGTACCTCCAAGTTTCACTAATATGGGTTTCGGTAGAGGGTTTCGGTATATGTACCGAAACCTTTAAGGTTTCGGTACCTCCAAACTTGTCTCGGTACCATGTAAACGCACAGTACGAATACTTGTAAATTTTTTTTACAATCATACTTATAACTCGATTTAGGACCCAAAAATTTGTACATAACTTCTACAACACTAGATTTACACAAACCCATCAAAATATTTGACATGCATCAACATTTTGAATCCTCAATCTCAGATTCGGTTTTCATCCAAAACTAAACCATAAACCCTTAAATTCGAAATTTTTGAGAGATATTTACCTTAAATCGATGCTTGTAGTGTTTATAGTTCCTCCAATGCAACCCGAATCCAAGTTTTCAGCTACCAATTTGAGGTTTCCTTTGATTCTTAAATAAAGATTCAATCTTTTTTTACCCTTTCAACCACTTAATAATAATTATATTAACTTAATAAATTGAAATTATCAATTTTTAAATCAAACAACCAACTTTTATAATTATTCCAAATGCAATCCAACTTAAATTAAAAATTTAAACTAATAAACCACAAATACAATAATTTAATTTCTAGGATGTTACAGCATGGGCTCCACCACGCTCAAACTTCGTCCTCGAAGTTACTTGTATTCGAACAGATTCGTTTACTTATTCAACATATCGGCTTTTATCTCCCAAGGATGGTTTACTCCTTTGTGATGCTTCCAATGTATTAACACTAGTTTAATCTTTTTGATCCTTAACTTTCTGATGTTAGTATTCAAAACACATACATGTTTCTCAACATATACTAACCTTTCTTAAATTTTAATTTGGTATAATCAGCCAATCTTCATTACCAGTTGTGAAGATTTCATACAGCTTTCCACATGAAACACCATGTGTTAATTCAATACTTCCTTAGGAAAATTCCAAATGACTCGACTGATTCCTAACTTTTCTGTTATTCTAAATAAGCCAATACACCTTGGTGTCAACTTGTCTCTTTTTACAGAACAAGTTTCAACCCTCATTGGTGATACTTTCAAGTACACTCGATTATATGTCTTATAATTGATCAGTTTATAACTATTACCATAGTAACACTTTTGTGATAGTACAGACATAACAATCAGAGTTCCTTCGATTTCTTTCCAACATGTAGGACTTCTACATTTCTTCGCGTGCAAAACTTTATACATGATCTTCTTTATTTTATCATGATAACTAGTGTTATATGATAATTCCATCAAAACAATTGGCCTTTTCAGTTGGTATATATAAATCCAAAATACATGATCTCATGATATACTCCAATGTGTATTATAGTCCAATATGGAAATAGTCCATTCATTCTGATCTTCTATCGGTTGCCGGTAAGTTTACTCGTAATCATGTTTATGCCGCATCTCTCTTACATTTCGGTACGATACAAATAACAAGCTATTGGAGAAATTCCAGGGATCAATTCAACATATAAGACTACTTCTTCGATCATTAAAGTACAATCATGATACACATGATCTACTTTAACTAATGTGTTACTAAATAATTTCAACATCAATCATAACCTTTTTAAGCTTAAAATAATCAACACAATATACCTTACCGTTTCCTTTTTAATACAAGTTGATGTTATTGTGCTATATGATAACCATTACAAGTTGTTATCAATCCCTCAAACATATCATATATGATACTAATACAATTAGTTCTCATTCTTTAACCTATTATAGTCAAGCTTAATCTTTATTACAACTTCCAAACTCGTTCACAAATTCCAAGATATTTAAAGCATCTTCTTCAATTCAAAACTTCAAAATCCATTTTAACTATTCATCTAATGCCTATTCATATACTCGAGTATTCTCGTTTACAGTCATAGTCATACCTATATTAGTAATAGCATTTCATAATACTTAAGTTCAAGTTATCTTCAGACTCCTAATACTTCGATGAAGTATTACATATAGAATCTTAAAATACTCTTCTGCAATAACCCATCTTTCCTCAATTATAACAAACATCGGTCCTTCTTGGCATTTGTCATTCTTATGTACAATGTAGACATCTTCTACATTTCTCACGTAAAATTCACTAAATACTATCGGAGTCAGACCCAAATTGAAGACTACATCTTCATTTTCTAAGGTATAGTTATAATATACGTGATCTAATTTGACTAGAATGTTGCTAGCAGTTTCTATGTCAAGTATAATAGATAACTTAATGACAAGTCGTTATGCACAAACCGTAGACACAAAAGATCTATCGACATCAGAATTAAACACCACTATTGCAAGCAAAGAGTTAACTATAAACGTACCCGTAATCACCTCCGAGTTTTCCCTAGATTCCTCCGCGATAATCTGGAATGCACTAGCCTGTCCCCTTTGTGGCTGGTTCCGGCGGTTGACTGAACCACCACTTGATCCTCCAATTGATCGAGTCGAAGATGGAGCAGCAGCTGCTGGAGAGTTCTTCTGACAATTTCTACTATAGTGCCCCCACACACCACATTTATAGCAGGCATCCGATTTCCATGGGCACTCATTCTGGTAGTGGCCCAATTCTCCACAGCAGAAACATGCACGACCATTGGTGCACTTGCCGTAATGTTCCAAGTGGCATCTATTGCAGTACTGCGGCTCGGTGTTGATGGAGTATGCACGAGCATGACCAGGAGAACTAGACTGCCGACGATAAGACTGTTGTGGCGAGTACTGTGATGATCGTGCAGAACCAGAGTAGCCTCCTTCACGTTGACGTTTCGGCGGTGAAGGTTGAGTTGGGTTAGTTGAAGCAGCAGCAGCAGACCCCATCACATATCCTGACATAATCAGGATCTGTTCTACATTTCTGGCAGCTTCCAGCAGACTAGCAAACGTGGGGTAACGTACGTTGCTCATCACTCTTCGGATTTCCAAATCAAGACCAACCTCAAATCGGGTAACTTTTCTCTCTTCTGTATCAACCTGATGAGGTGCAAATAAACTTAACCTCGTGAACTCTACCGCATATTGGGACACAGACTTAGTCCCCTGAATTAGTGTCATGAACTTAGCTTCTAGTCTTCGGCGTTCATCGGCCGGGCAGTATTGTTGAGTGAAAATTTCAGTAAACTCAGCCCATGTCATTCTAGAAACCTTCTCCATTGTTAAGGCATTCACCATTGAATTCCACCACATTACTGCGTCTTTGGTGAACATAGCAGTAGCGAACCGGACCATATCCTTCTCAGCACAATCACTGATTCGGAATGTCCGTTCTGTGGCTGTTATCCATTCCAGAGCAGCAACAGCATCACCCAGTCCATTAAACTCGACTGCTCCATTCCCCTTAAAATCCTTAAACCGACAACTTCTGGGCTTATTAGATGACCCAGTATTGTCATCTTGTTCGTCATTGTTTCTCTCTCTTTCCTTATTCTTCCTCTTATCTTCTCTTCGTTTAGCTTCGGCCTCATCTCGAGCCCGAAACTGGTCTTGTATCATCCGATTTTGCTCAGCCATCATGGCTAGCATCATTTCTCTCGTCTTTTCTGGTGTCATTCCTCCTCCAGACATGTTCTGAAATACAAAATATATAACTTGTTTAGTAACATGTCATTTATTTAAAGACACCACCTAATTGTCCCGTATGATAGTCAATCTCTTATGAATACTAGATCATAGCCTATCTTAGTTCAGATCATTTCCTAAATTCACTACATATCATCACTTAATGTTTTAGATCAAGACCTCACGGACACTTGAATCTCAAACTACTGCTCTGATACCATTCGCTGTGACACCCTTGCCACAATAAACCACCATTATAATACACCCAGGATTAATCACCAATATTCAAATTACATAATGATCTAAATGCTTAAAGTACGGAAGCAATAAAACATAAAATAGAATAATACAAATTTGTGTTCAACACCCTACGATGCTACATAGGTTACACGTCTAAATGTACAAACTCAAAAGTATTACATCATTCCAAATTTTACTACATCAGTAATTCCATAATCCAAATACCGAGATGGACAGTAGAAATCTTCAACTACTTCAACAAGCGTCCTAGCTAGATGGTCCCGCCGCCGATTTCCCTTTTCCTGTAAAAATGTAACAACTGAGGGGTAAGCGAATGCTTAGTGAATACCATATGATTTTACACATTCTACAAATCTTTATGATGCCACCCAGAGTAACCGCGGTAACACATACCGTATACTCCACACGTACCCAAGGTACGCAAACCTGAGCCCGCAGCCCCTTCGAGTTGACACTCGGCATAAGAAAAACCAACCATCTGAGGCAGACATTACATCGGGGATGACTTACTGTCTATCCTGACCATAGAGGTGTCAAACTCTTGGTCATATAGTACGGTAACATCAGAGTACAGATGCGACCACGCAGGTCCATCAATAGGATGCCCAACAAATGAAAGGACATGCAACAAGTATGAATGTGCATCAATATATACGCTAGTTAGTAGAGTGCCAAACAAAAATGAAACAACATGCCTCAGCAGGCAGAGCAAACATAAAGCAGATACAGACATGCTAAAATCAAAGGTACTCACAGTGGGTGCATTATTAAACTTTAAGTTATCTTATATCTCCTCGGGCTTTCAACCGGATCACAAAGTACCCCACTGTGGGTTAAACAACACCACAAGGGACCTGTTTACATTCCATAAGTAAAACATATCATAAACATGTTCCTCAACAAATGTACATCAAGTTGTATAATTAAAAGTATTACAACAGTCGGAACCGTCATCCGAAACTCATATTTAAATCCTCTTACTTGATGGTTTTATTATTCTCAATTAATCCCCTCATTAATACCATCAATCTCTGGTTTAATAATAAATTCCATCAACTTTCTCAAATTAATGCGTCAATCCTTCGAAATTATAATCCGAAATTATACCTTAGATCCCCAATTTCTGGGATTGCCAATTTGTCCAGAATTTATCATTATATATTACTGAATTTAAGAAGGTCCGACCGTTTCTATTTTATTTTCAAAAATCAAACCCCAACCGAGATGACTATATATATACACACACATATATATATATATATTCCTTTATATATATATATATATATATATATATATATATATATATATATATATATATATATATATATATATATATATATATATATATATATATATATATATATTATTGTCTCTTTTTTTTCAATAAAAGTAAAAAGGGGAATACCGAAACTTTCAAAGGTTTCGGTAATCACCATTTATAGTTTCGGTATATTGGGGTGGGTTTCAGTACATGTTGTGATAGTTTCACCATCAAAGGTTTCACTAAAAAGTTTCACCATCAAGGTTTCACTAAAAAGTTTCACCATCAAAGGTTTCACTAAAAAGTTTCACCATCAATGTTTCACTAAAAAGTTTCACCATCAATGTTTCACTAAAAAGTTTCACCATCAAAGGTTTCACTAAAAAGTTTCACCATCAAAGGTTTCACTAAAAAGTTTCACCATCAAAGGTTTTACTAAAAAGTTTCACTATCAAATGTTTCACTAAAAAGTTTCACCATCAAGGTTTCACTAAAAAGTTTCAGTAGTATGTACCGAAACCTTTTGTAGTCTCGGTAGGTTTCATTATACCGAAACCTTTAGAGAGTTTCGGTACATATGATGGTTTCGGTACATAAAGGTTTCAGTAGTGTGAGTTTCTGTACTATGTGAGTTTCAGTATCATGTTCGGTACCTCCAAGTTTCACTAATATGGGTTTCGGTAGAGGGTTTCGGTATATGTACCGAAACCTTTAAGGTTTCGGTACCTCCAAACTTGTCTCGGTACCATGTAAACGCACAGTACGCATACTTGTAAATTTTTTTACAATCATACTTATAACTCGTTTTAGGACCCAAAAATTTGTACATAACTTCTACAACACTAGATTTACACAAACCCATCAAAATATTTGACATGCATCAACATTTTGAATCCTCAATCTCAGATTCGGTTTTCATCCAAAACTAAACCATAAACCCTTAAATTCGAAATTTTTGAGAGATATTTACCTTAAATCGATGCTTGTAGTGTTTATAGTTCCTCCAATGCAACCCGAATCCAAGTTTTCAGCTACCAATTTGAGGTTTCCTTTGATTCCTGATTTGAGATAAAGAACCCGTGGGTTTTTCTTTTAAAGAGAGAGAGCAGAGAGTTGAGATTTTGTTGAAATGAAAGACTTTGAAGTCTTTTATTTCCAACTTTTGGCTATTAACACCTTTAACCCCTCAACTTATCTATCTTTCATCAAATAAAGATTCCCCTCTTTATTTCATCATCATTATAATTTTTTAATCGTCATTCTAAATAAATTATACTTCGAAATTCTAAAATTTCTTAATTCCTTAAAATAGCAACCAACTTCTTAAACTCCATTAAATAAAGATTCAATCTTTATTTTACCCTTTCAACCACTTAATAATAATTATATTAACTTAATAAATTGAAATTATCAATTTTTAAATCAAACAACCAACTTTTATAATTATTCCAAATGCAATCCAACTTAAATTAAAAATTTAAACTAATAAACCACAAATACAATAATTTAATTTCTAGGATGTTACAACAAATTCTGAAAAGGATTTATCTGAATCTACTACTCAATCTCAGAAGTTATATTTACCATTTTCAATTCTTGAAAAGATAAACTCTGATCTCGAATTGAAAATCAAAAACTTTGAGATAGAAAATCAATCTCTTAAGGTTGAACTCAAAATTCTAGAACAAAAGTTACAAAAACAGTCTGAGAACAAAAAGTTATCTGATCCATTATCTTCAACTTCTCTAGATTCTATCAACTCTGAAATAGAATTTGATCTGTATATGAACTCTGATTTCAATTCCTTAGAAGAGATGTTTGTTAAAATGATGAATTTGTAAAACCTTTATATAACAAACAATCAGATGATCATAAAGAACCTGTTAAAATTCTGCAAAGAATTTCTACAGATTCAATGAAATCATCTGAAAATTCACCAAGTTTACAACAACAGAAGGAGAAAACAAAAGTTACTTTTGATACTCCTAAATTTGAAAAAGGTGAATCATTATTCACAAAAGACTCAATTGCACTCAAAGTCCAAACTTGCAAAGGTAAGAAACCTTTACAGCAGAAACAAGTTTCTAAGATCACTAATTCTCATGTTTCTTCTATGTCAGATTATATTGTGAACGGTTCTCGCAAGCAAGTTTGGAGAAAGAAGCAGAAACAACAGAAAAACAAGAAAAAAAAAAACAAGAGTGGCGAGTGAAGAAAAATATTGTTACCGATAGAAATAGCAAATTTGAAAATTCTGTCTGTAATAATGAATTTGTGGATAAATCTTGTATCAAATTTTCTCGAACTGATTTAATTGCTTTGAATTCTGGTTCATGTAAATCTTTACTTGTAAAATCTGATAAGCTTGTATGGAAACCTAAGAAAAAGGACCCATCTTTCAAACAGAAAAAAGTTCTACAGCAAAATCTTTCAAAAACAGTTCCGCCGCGAATTGTACAAAAGTGGATACCAAAGAAAACTGTTAAAAAGTGGGTACCTAAACCATCATCAATTGTTAAAAATGAAAAACATATCTGATGAGAAAAAGCATCATCAACTGCATGATTTACCACAATCAAAAGTACCCAACTATAAGTGGGTACCTCATGTGCTGTTTCGTCTTATAGGTAAATCATGTATGGCTTCTTGACTCCGGATGCTCGAAGCACATGACCGGACAAAGAGAAACACTCACTAACTTTGTAGAAAAGTTCTGTGGGACGGTCATATTTAGGAACAATCAGTTTTGTCCGATCAAAGGTTATGGGAGTCTTGCATACGATAAAATTACCATTCAGAAGGTCTTCTACGTTGATGGTCTTGGTCATAACTTGTTTAGCATTGGACAGCTTTGCGATAAAGGATTGGAAGTCAACTTCAAAGCTAATCGGTGCAGTATTCGATCTGGAGAAGGTAAAGAAATCCTGGCAGGAAACAGGAAAACCAACTTGTACTCCATTGACCTAGCCTCCATTAATCTGAAAAAGGATGTCTGCTTACTGTCAAAAGCTACATCTAAAACAGCTTGGCTATGGCATCATCGTCTTTCACATCTGAACTTTAATGAATTAACCAAGCTAGCAAAAGGCGGGTTAGTTAAAGGGCTACCAACTCTTAAATTTCAAAAGGAGCAGTTGTGTGCCGCATGTGAAAAAGGAAAGATGACTAGAGCTTCACACAAATCCAAATTTGAACACTCTTCAACGAGAGCACTGGAACTGCTACATATGGATCTGTGTGGACCAATGAGAGTACAAAATATTAACAAGAAAAGATTTGTATTGGTGATAGTTGACGACTACTCACGGTACACATGGGTTTTCTTCCTGAGGTCCAAATCAGATGCTACCGAAATCATTATAGACTTCATCCGGAAAATTCAAGTGAAGTTAAAACTTTCAATTCAGCAAATCAGATCAGATAACGGCACAGAATTCAAGAACAAATCTCTTGAATCATTTTTGAATTCTGTAGGAATCACACATCAATTTTCAGCTGCTCGAACTCCACAACAGAATGGTGTCGTTGAACGAAGAAATCAGACACTAGTGGAATCAGCAAGAACGATGCTGGCGTATTCCAATCTTCCGTTATTCCTATGGGCTGAAGCTGTTGCAACAGCTTGTTTCACACAGAATCGTTCAATCATCAATAAACGATTCAGGAAGACTCCTTATGAACTAATAAATAAACGGATACCTAATATTAAATTTTTCCATGTCTTTGGATGCAGATGCTTCATACTAAATGACAAAGACAACCTTGGAATTTTCATAGGATATTCAAAGGAGTCAGTTGCTTTCCGTGTCTACAACAAGCGGACCAAGACAGTCAATGAAAGCGTCAACGTTAAATTTGATGAAGGAGTGGTGATGGCTTCTGAACATACCAGTTCGGGACCCGAACTTAACAAGCCGACTTCTATGGAGTCAACTGAAAAGAATGCAGAAAATTCAGAATTAAATAAATTGTTTGAGAATTTCTATGAAGACTACTTTGAGAAGCCCAAAACTAATATTTTAAATTTGATGCCTGACAGGATTACTGAAGATCCCGTCGTAGTCTCGGATCATTCTCATCAACAAGTATCAGAAGAAACTGTAGAAGCTTCGACAACAGATGTGCACTTGCCAACTGAGAGTGTACAACCTATTCAACCTCCAGAATCTTCTGAAACCCCTTTAACGTCTGAACATTCAGAAACTCCTAACTCAGATACCTTACCATCTACATCTGAAGCCATCCCCCGACTTCCCTATTTAGACCTAAATCCCAATCAAGACCACATCGAACCGTATCCACATACTTTCAAGTGGAGTAGAAATCACCCAACAGAAAATATCATTGGTGATCCTTCTGCTTCAGTCCAAACCAGAAGAGCCACAATAAACGAGTGCCTATTTTCCAATTTTCTCAGCAAAATAGAGCCGAAGATTGTGAAAGAAGCTCTCACTGGACGCTGATTGGATTGTTGCAATGCAAGAAGAACTGAATCAGTTCGAACGGTTGAAGGTCTGGAGACTTGTTGAGTGACCTAAAGATAAATCTATCATTGGGACGAAGTGGATATTTAAGAACAAGAAGGATGAACATGGAGTCATCATTCGTAACAAAGCACGACTCGTTGCCAAAGGATACAGTCAACAAGAAGGGATTGACTATGATGAGACATTTGCACCTGTTGCAAGAATAGAAGCGATTAGGATGTTTTTAGCATTTGCTGCTCATAAAAATTTCACTGTTTATCAAATGGATGTTAAAACTGCGTTTTTAAACGGGGAATTAACTGATGAAGTATATACATATCAGCCCAAAGGCTTTACTGATCCTTCGAAACCTGATCATGTATATATTTTAGACAAGTCACTGTATGGCCTTAAACAAGCACCGCGTGCTTGGTATGATGCACTTTCAACATACTTGTTGAAATGTGGATTCAACAAAGGTGCAGTTGACACAACCCTGTTTATAAAACGTTAGGGGCCGGATATTATAGTAATACAAATATATGCAGACGATATAATATTTGGGTCTACAAATCCTGAATATTGTAAGAAATTCGCTTTTTTAATGTCCGAGAAATTCGAAATGAGCATGATGGGAGAAATAAATTTTTTCTTAGGTTTACAAGTTAAACAATTGCCTGATGGAATTTTTATAAATAAGTCAAAATATATTCAAGACATGTTAAAGAATTTTAACATGGTTAACAGTACTCCTATGAAAACTCCCATGGCTCCGGATTCAAAGTCCAAACTCGATGAGGACATTTCAGAGAAACTTGTAGATGTAACTCATTATCGAGGAATAATTAGGTCATTAATGTTTTAAACTGCTTGTAGACCGGATATTATGTTTGCTACATGTGTGTTTGCTAGATATCAAGCGAATCCAAAGGAATCACATTTAACTGCTGCTAAAAGAATTTTAAGATATCTGAAGAGAACACCAAACCTTAGTTTGTGGTATCCCAGAGAATCTTCATTCAATTTAACTGCTTTTTCTGACGCTGATCACGAAGGTGATAAGATGGACAGAAAAAGTACGTCAGGTGCAGTTCAATTTTTAGGTGACAAACCCGTCTGCTGGTCATCCAAGAAACAACACTGTGTTTCATTGTCTACAGCTGAAGCATAATACAATGCTGTTTCATCATGCTGTTCTCAGGTGTTGTGGATGAAGAGCCAACTGCGAGATTACGGGTTTACACCACAGAAGATTCCTATATACTGTGATTCTCAGAGCGCAATTGCTATTGCATCAGATCCTGTGCAACACTCAAAAACAAAACACATCGACATTCGGTATCACTTTATTAAGGATCACGTTGAAAATGGGAATATAGAATTATACTTTGTTCCTACTTAATATCAACTAGCTGATTTGTTTACCAAAGCATTAGATGAAAAAAGGTTTAATGTTTTGGTATACAAATTGGGTATGTTGAATCGTTAGATTTAATAATTCAGTAGTTTCAATTTATAATTTTAAATTTACATTTTTTATTGATTCTAATCTGATGTTAAATTCATAAATTTTAAAAGTTCAAACTTTTCGGAATTTAACAGATCTGAATTGTCATGTGCAGGGGGAGCAGAAAATAATTTTTAACTGATTTTGAGAAAATCTGATAACATTTATCTAATATTTGTAGGGGAGCTGATTTGTAAATTAATTGTGACACCCTTGCCACAACAACCACCATTAACAAGACACCCAAGATTAATCACCAATACATCAATTACATAATGATCTGATTACTTAATTAAAGTGCGGAAGCAATTAAAGTACAAAATAAAGTATTACAACAGTTTCAAATCACTCTACAGTGCTACAAAGGTTACATGTCTATATCTAAAAACTTCCATTACATTACATTGTCCCAAATTTATTACAACATTAATCTCAACAATAAGTTACCAAATAAGCAACTGAGTCTTCAATTCACTTCAAACAACAGCCTAGCTAGATGGTCCCGCAGCTGATTTTCCTTTTCCTGTAAAAATTTCAACAACTAAAACGTAAGCGAATGCTTAGTGAATACATAGATTGCGCACATTATAAATATTTATGAAGCCCAAGAGTAACCCCGACGACAAACGTCGTATACTCTCTTCGTACACCAAGTACGGACCAGAGCCGCAGCCCCTTCGAGCCCAAAGCTCGGCATTTACACATACCATCTGAGACAAACGAACGATCGGAGATGACATACTGCCTACCGGACCTGGAGGGATCAGCTCCAGCGTCATATAGCACAGTAACATCAGAGTTAACGATGCGACCCACCGGTCCATCACTAGATGCACAACAATCGAATGGACATGCAACAAGTAAGAATGTGCATCTAAATCTACGCAAGTTAGTAGAATTCCAACCAATCAAATGAAACAACAGGTCTCAGCAGGCAAAGCTTAACATAAATCAGATATAATCATGCGAAATCTACTGTACTCACAGTGGGTGCGTATTTAATCTTTAATCAATTTTATTTCTCCTCGGGCTTTCAACCGGATCCACAAAGTACCCCACTGTGGGTTAAACAACACCACAAGGGACCTGTTAGTCAGTTGTAACAACACATCGTGTCAATAACTGTTTGATTCCATAAAAACCAAATTTTTATAAGTTTTGCAAAAATTTCGACCCTAATTCGGATCCATGTCCGAATTCGGACCCCACCCGAATTCGGACCCCCAATTCGGTCCCCAATAGATCCTAATTCGGACCTCATAACAACTTCGGACCACATCGAGTTCGTACCACACTTGTCCCAAATTCGGACCATAGCCAGTTCGGTCCCTCATCGAATTCGGACCACCATCCGAATTCGGATCAATTTGGTTTCCCCAACACTTAGAAATTATTTCTGTTTTTATAAATCAACACTTCGGACCTTCTAAATTTCGGACCACTATCCGAATTCGGTTCCCGAACCGAGTTTACTTACTTAGAAATGTTTTGCTATTTTGGACATCAACATTTCGGATCTTGTCCGAATTCGGTCTAGATCCGAGTTCCTGCCAGATCCGAATTCGGACATCCGAGTTCATAAAAGTGCAGTCTTGATATTTTCCAGATTTAATCCAAGTCATTTTTGTACTTGTTCAATACGTGAAATAACTTACACCAACTAACATTCATGTATTTCCAACACTTTTAACACTAAAATTAACACATTTCTATGCCAATTAAACACTTTTTGACTACTTTTTCATCATTCATCGACACACACACTAAAAACACACACAATTCTCCAAAAATCATACTTATAGTTCAAATCTGAAGCTGAAATTTTGTACATAGCATCTTATACACTCGATTTGAACAAATCCACAACAATTCATACATGCATCCACGTTTGAACTCCGAATCTGAGTTTCGGATTTTAACAAAACCGAACAAAGAATGCTTCTAAATTCGAATTTTAAAGATTGTTTACCTTAATTTGATGATTGTAGACGATATAGTTCCTCCCAAACAACCTTAATCTAGATTTCCAGCTTCCAAATCCAAGCTTTGATGATCTTTAATCTTAGAGAGAGAGAGAGAGCCAAGAGATAGAGGTTTTAGAGAGAGAGTGGGAATAATTTCAAATGAGTTGAAATAAACTATCTTCCCCCCTTTTATTCCAAATTTCCGACTTTTGACACATTCAACCCTTCAACTTATCCGGTTCCATTAAAATACTGATTTTATAAAATAAAGAATTCTATCTTTATTTTATTTTCCTTAATAATTTAATAATTATTTTCACTTAATAATTTTAGAATTCTAAATTTCCATAATATGCAATCAACTTTATAATCAGTCCAAATTTCGTACCAACTTTCATAATTCAAATACATATTTCAACTTAAATTACAAATTTAAACTTAATAACTTTAAATACAATAATTTAAATCCGAGGATGTTACAGCATGGGCTCCACCACGCTCAACTTCGTCCTCGAAGTTACTCGGATTCGAACAGTTTCGGATATTTCTTTATCATTTCAGACTTAGTCTCCCAAGTGTGATTCGCTCCTTTGTGATGCTTCCAACGTACAAGCACCATTTCTATCTCTTTGCTCCTTAATTTCTTCACTTTTGTGTCTAACACACACTCCGGCTCTTCAACATACCGGAGCCTTTCATCAATCTGCAACTCAGCGTGATCAGCCCAATCTTCATTTTCTGTAGTGAAAGACTTCCTAAGATTCCCAACATGAAACACCGGGTGTATGCCCGACATCTCTTCAGGCAATTCTAACCGATAAGACTGATTTCCAACTTTTTCAACGATCCTAAATGGTCCGACGAATCTTGGAGCCAACTTGCCTCTCTTCACGAAACGAGTAACACCTCTCATAGGTGGTACTTTCAAGTAAACCCAGTCATTCACTTCAAAGCTGATGGGTTTGTGCCTTCTGTCGTAGTAACTTTTCTGAAATTGAAATCTTATTTCAAAAAGCTTCGAGTTCATACTTTTTTGAAATTTGGATTTTTAACAACCTTATAGTTGTTTTGAATCAAAGTTCAGTAAAACAAAGTTGTTTGAATTTAATTTTCGAGTAGGGGACAAATTTTAAATCACTGCAAAAGTCCTTGGAACTAAAATGTTGAAATTCAGTGCAAAGACTTGGTAAATAAATTTAAACAATACTTTCTCGATTGAAAGTATAATCGAGAAGAGTCTAAGTGTCAATCGAGTTGATTGATACTTCAATCGAGAAAAGTTATGTTTGATTCGAGTTGACCACTTTGTCAATCGAGTTGAACATGTGATTTGATCAAATTGGACTTAAGAATTGATCGAGTTGAACTTAAGCTTTAATCGAGTTGGATTTTATACTCATTCGAGTCCTTTCATGACTCATTCGAGTTGGACTTAACATATACTCGAGTCATTTCTTGTTTCATTCGAGTTTAGTTGTATTTCATTCGAGTTTAGTTGTATTTCATTCGAGTCTAGTTGTATTTCATTCGAGTTAACTAATGGTTAAATCGAGTTGGACTTATTCTTCATTCGAGAATCTTCAAGACTTAATCGAGAAATGTTACACTTCATTAGAGTTGATGTACAAGCTTAATCGAGTATCATCACATGTCATTCAAGTTTCTGCATAGATTCATTCGAGAATATTTCAATTACATTCGAGTTTGTTCACAGGCTTATTCGAGTTTGTTCAAGTGTCAGTCGAGATGAATAAAAAGTCATTCGAGTTTTTGTTCAAAATTTTTTTTTCTAAGTTTTGGGATTTTAATTTTTCAGAAAAATATAACATTTTTTCAAGAAATTATGTATATTTGTGTTTTTTTAACATTGGTCTCTGAAAGATTGACTTTGGAATCATGTCAATAATATGTTCATATTATTGTCTGGAATCCCGATGCTTTAAACAGAAAAACACAAATTTTATAATTTCTGGCAAAATGTTCTGTTTGTTTATGTGACAGATTTGATTTGTTTACCTGCTTTCTCTAACATGTTTGTTATATTTCACAGGTTACAAATGGCATCACCAAGTCATTCCCATCATTCAAATTCTTCCGACTCCCATTCATCGTCGAACCATACACTTGTTTCCAAACCTGTCCGTTCCGCTTCTGTTACAAGGCCTTCACCATCTACCATTATTCCCGACAATCAACTTGTTAAACCCAAACATTGCCTTCCATTCAAAGACAATAACCACCATATTGATACAAAAGTGATTAAAGTCAGTCACCCAATCATCGTAGATATTCTCAAAGGACATCCTTTGGGATATCTTCTCCAGTATAAACCATTCAGCAATTTTGGCACACTGTAAAGTTTTTTCTAGCAGATGGTAACCATCACTTCAAGGTTACCATCGATCAGTTCAAGTCTAAGATCACATTGGCCAGACTTAGACACAATTTGTTCTTACCCCGAAGGATTGATACCGTCAATTTTCCAAAGTTAGCTGACTTCGAGGATTTCGTGTCAGATGAAGAGTTGGTACATGACTTGATTTGCCTGGGACACTCAAAGCCCTTACCTAAAAGTTCAAAATTCCACAGAAATGGGCTAAATGGAGAATGGTACACGCTGTTTGGGATAATCAATAGGTGTATGACATCAAAGCATACTGGCATAGATAGATGCAGTATCCATTGTCTGAGAATCTTTCACGGCATCGCATTTAATAAACATTATGATTATGCACAATGCATTTGGGAAGACTTGAAGGAAATAGTACTTGCCAAGACTACGAACAGATCAAGGAAGTTTGTAACGCTACAACGGTTCATTCAGATTTTAATCAGATGCATTCTCCGGGCAAACGAGAATATACCAAAAAGATCAAACTCTCAAAGATGCCCAGACTACGTTATGATGAGCCTACATGAAGTTCCGGATTCTCCAAATGCCAACATAATGCTAATACCGGAAGCACTGTTAAGGTATGCAGATCAATCCAGTGAGAATGTGAGGCTGTATCGCATAGACCATGCTCCCATAGAGACCCAAGAACTGGTTTCTCTAAACCAAGGAGTTATAGGACGAGAGGAACTTCAGTAAGGGGCTGAAGTTCAGGGAAGCCTTCTAGTATCTGAGGGAGAAGTGGGTGTAGTAAGGGGAGGTGAGAGAGAATAAAGTAGTTCCAATTCTGAACGTACTTTATCAAACATAAATGAGGGAGCGGAGGAAGGTGATGCTGATGATGATGGTGGTGGTGGTGGTGGTGGTGGTGGACATGATCATGATGAGGGAGGAGCAGGTTTGATGGATATTGTTAGTATAACTCAAGCGAGTGTGAGGGATGTTCTAAACCTAGAAAGTCGGGATATTAGCACAACTGCTGTTAGCTCCCAACAGGGAGTTAGCATTGAAGAAGTCAGTATCCCACTGATGATTGCACACCCCACCATCCACTCAGTCTCCTCTCAACAGGAGTCTGTTTCACTTGAGCACCGGGATCAAACACAACAGCTATCTGATAATCCTTTGGATTCGATGGATATTGAATTCAGTACACATTTGCCTGAGTGTACGACTTCATTTCAAGCACCGTGTCTAGAACCGATACACGATAGGACACTCGAGTCTACTTCATTTGTTGAAGTCAGTGCAGTTGAACTTAGTGTTCCTGCCGGAACATCCTCAGTTACGGAAGCATTCGTTGCTCCGTCACTTGAAGAGGGTGGAAGTCCAGTCAGAGCTACCACTATGCCAACTCTAAGCACTGGCAACACAGAGGTTCTTTTCACAAGTTCCACTGTTGTGTCAACTGGAAGTCTGAGTAACCCAGTCGTTACTCTTTCCCCGTTCGTTACCGAAACATCTTTGAGTCAGGCGTTAAATGCTACTGTTGCAGGGGTAAACAGTCATGTTTCTGCTTAGCTATATGAAGTTATGGCTCAAATGAATAACATTCATAAGTTTTTGAAAGGAAAGTCCGTAGCCGAGGAGTCAGTGAAGCAACCTGATCCGAATCAAGCCATTGAAGAACTAAGGGACTTAGTGTTTGAGCAATTTGACGAAATGAGAGAAAGGATGATAGGGTTAGAGAGCACGGTGATCACTGCGCTAGGAAATTTATCAGAAAGGGTGGCGGCAGTTGAACAGTCGTGTAAGGCTCAAGCTTCTGCGCCAAAACGCAAACATGATGAGCATGAGGATGACTCCAATGATGCTCCTCATGAGGGGGAGAAGAGGAGGAAGCTTGACGAGCCTACACTGGGTTTATTGATGATAACCTATCCAGAGAAGGAGGCTGAAGTTAAAGAAAAAGAAGAGGCAGGAAGCTCAAAAGAACCTGCTGATGTTCAAAAAGGACAGGACTTGATTCTTTATGAAGATGTTCCTAGTCCATTGAAAATTCAGTCAGAGTTATACAATTTTGACGAATATGAAGAATCTGAAGAAGAGCAACAAGAAAAACCTTTAATGATTGAAGATGTTATTGAGATTGAAGAATCAGAAGACGATGATGTGATAGAGCTAACAGATGTTGCTGTTAGAGCGGAGAGGATTGAAGAAGAAGAGGTATTGGTTCAAGAGATATTAAAGGATGATATACCTATACCAACAGTTGAAATGCCTGAGGTTACGGTATATGTAAAAGAAGAAGAGACAGAACCGTTTCCAGTCGAAAGTTTTGTTCCTCCTATTGTGAAGGAGGTGAATGAGTTTGAAGTTATGGAGAGATTTTTTAATGAGTATGTGCTTGCTGACGAGACTCAAAAGCAACATCAATTAAGGTTTGAGGTTCAAAGGCTTGTTCAGAGAGAGATTGATGATATATTGTGCCTTCTGAACGAAGAAGAAGTTAGAAAGAAATTGAAAAGGGGTCTGGAGCTTACCTCAAAGAAATCGGCTGAATATGTTAGGAAAAGGAATAAGTTGCCGTATCTTGAAGACTATCTAGAGAAAAAGATTTTCTGTAAAAAGCAAGCGCCTTGTACATTCCTGAAGCTGCTGAGAGTATTGGAACCAAATCGTCCAAATTTAGTGAACTATGCAAGTTTCCTTCAAAACAAGGCTCAGGGTGCTGATAAAGTTAGAAGTGAATTTCCGATAGTGGATCTAGTTAAGATTGAAAAGGATAGATTTGTTAAAATCTTTTATCCTACATCCACTGTGACAAGATCGGATGGGAATACGTATAAGTTTACAGAAGCAGATATGTTTTGGATGAATTTGGTGGACATTGAAGATTTGTTTGATAAATTATGTCGAAACAAAAGAATTGAGCTTTGCAGATTTGCTTTAAATACTTTGTTTCATTTCATGCATATAAAGCTCGTTTTGATGTCAATCCAAGATCTTCAAATTGGAGTTGAAAGGGGCATGAGAAAGATTAATGTAACTCGAAATCAAATTTTCCGGAGAGTTGAAAGATTTTCAAGTAATCATTGTCAGGCGTCCAGTTGTCATGTACAAAGACAGATGTCAAAGGTTGAGAGCTATGAGGACAATTGAGTTGAATAAGTTTTGTGATGGAACTTTGCAGAAAGTTATGAGTGGACTTAAAGGAAAGCTGGCTGCAAATCAGAAAAGAAAAACTAAAAGAGGAGCCCTTAGTGAAAATGACAAGAAGCTCATTGTTGAAGTTATTTCAAAGATAAAGTGGAGACTAGCAAATAGAAAAAGTGTAAGAAATTTTGAGATGAAGATGGGGCTTTCACGATGAAGATTTTGCTTCTTCCATCAAAGGGGGAGATTGTTGGAATATGTTTTGTTGATGAAAATACAAAGTTTAGGGTCTATTTTGTTATTTGTTAATAGTTGTAAATAGTATAAAAGCATAGTTGACTTTCTAATAGATAGAGATCTGACAATCTGAAAATTGTATCCGCACAGAATTCCAGATCTAGGGCTACAGTGTACATTCTCCATTGTAATCATTTTGTCATCAATTCAAGCATTCAGTTAGTTTTAATTGTTTCTGTTCTTAAATTTTATTAGGGCTTTAGAAGAAGTCGAAAAAGGAGCCTCCACCTAAGTGTGTGTTTTAGAGTGTGTAAGTTCAAAGAGATTGAGTGTCAAAATTCTCTCTTGTAATCTTCATATTTCTTAATACAAATCGTTTGGTTTTATGTATTGGAGTGCAAAATATATGGGATATCAAACTTATCAATTGGTATCAGAGTCAGAAGATTGGATTTCAACATGAAATCTCAGATTTGTTCATGTTCTTCACAAAAAAAAACGTCATGAAATTGGGCTGAAACTTCAGAAACTCACCAAAAATTCATACGATGTCCGTTTGAGCTGATTTTTGGATATAATGTGCGACTGTATGCCACAAACACCCTATAAAAATTTCAAAGGCTAACTCCATATATCGAGGGAGTAATCGCAATTTTAATATTCTGATCATTTTCGATTACGTTTTTGTGTTAATATTTTTGATTTGAGTGCTCTACTTGTTGAAATGATCTGAAATTTTGCATGTATGATATTATACGTTAGATAATTTGTTCTGGAAATTTTCATGATCTAATTTGAAGTATCCAAGGAGTAATTGCACTTTTTAGATCTAATTGTTCTTCGTGTTCTTCGTAAAAAAATCCACGGTTTTGCTCTTAATTCTATTTTAATATTCTGTTTTTGCTTGGTTTTCTATTCCATAATCATAAGCAATTAATATTGTACTGATTTGGAGCATTTCTTGTTCAATCATTACAAGTTTTTCTTGTTTAATCGTTAAAATTGTTAATCGGTAATTTCTTAAGTGTTATTCTCGCTTTTTGCTTAAAAATCCATACTTTTAAGTGTTTTTGGATACTTGTTTGTCACAAAACTTGTTTCTAAATTCCAACAAAACATTTAGAAATTCTGGAATTTAATTAACAATTTCAAATTCGGACCATCCGAAATTCGGATCATCAGAAATTCAGACCATCCGAAAGTCGACCGTCAGAAATTCGGACCATTAGAAATTCGGATCCATCCGAACTTTTGACTTTCAGTGCTTCCAGAGGCCATAACTTTTGACTGGAACATCGTTAGAGGGCCTACCATACGCCAAAACGAAGCTTGAAACGAGATCTACGATTTTTAGAACCGGCATTGGTAAATTTTCGAGGCCCAATTCCACTCCAGAAAAAAGTTATAGGCATTTTTCTGTATAGAACCAGAAAAACCAATGTCCAGAAGTCATTTCTGATCCAAGTTTCACCAAGTTCCCAACCTTCGATACATCCGAACTTGTGAAGTTTCTGAGTTTTTTTTTTCAGTTTCAGATCTAGAAGATCCACCTTTTGCACTCCACAATCATATGACTCAAGGATTTTCCACAATCATATGACTCAAGGTGTGAATTATAGTTTCTTAACAATCAAACAACAATATCAATTAATCAAGAACAACAAACATATTTAACACTGACCGAATGCTTCGATTGATGAACTGATGATTACAAAAATGAAGAATGGAATCTTCGAGTACTGTAGCCCTAGATCTTGATTTCCGTGCATACAAAATAATATGTCAGATCTATATATTATATTTTGAAAGTCAAACAACTATTTATATACATTTTCACAACTATTCACTAATTACAAAAAACACCCTAGACTTTGTATTGTATCAACAAAATACATTCCAACAATCTCCCCCTTTGATGGAATATGCAAAGTCTTCAGGTAGATAGTCCCAGCTTTAGCTCAAATCTTCTGATACTCTTCCGGTTTGAAAGCCTCCACTCAATCTTTGATATAAACTCCACCATCAGTCTTCTATCGTTAACAGATAACGCTCCTTTCTTTGTTTTTCTCTTTCTGTCAAAAGCCAACTTTCCCTTCAATCCATTCAACACTTTCTGTAATGTACCATCAGAAAACTTGTTGAGTTCAACACTCCTCATTGCTCTTAACTTTTTGTTTCTGTCTTTATATATGACCGCAAGATGCTTCACCATAATGACTTGAAACTCTTTTAATTCTCCTGCAAACTTGATATCTCAATTCGGAGCTGTGATGTTAATTTTTCTCATCCCTCATTCGACACCAATCTGCAGATCTTGCACAGACATCAATACCAGTTTGGTATGCATGAAGTGGAAAATTGTCTTTAGTGCAAATCTGTAGTGCTCATTTCTCTTGTTGCGGCACAATTCATCAAATAAATCTTCTATATCGACCAGGTGCATATTAAACATGTCTGCTTCAGTGAACGTATAGGTATTGCCATCAGCCCGTGTGACAGTGAATGTAGGATAGAAGATCTGAACGAATCGGTCTTTTTTAATTTTGATTAAATCAACTATCTTGAATTCACTCTTCACTTTATCCACAGCTTGAGTCTTGTTTCTCAGAAAACTAGCATAGTTGACAAGATTTGGCATATTTGGCTCCAGAACCCTAAACAACTTCAGAAATGAACACGGAGCTTGTTTCTTACAAAAAATTCTTTTCTTCAAAATATCTTCAAGATAGGGCAATTTGTTCATTTTCTTAATAAAATCTGCTGACTGTCTTGCAGATAATTCAAACTTTTTAACTTTCTTTTTACTGATTTCATCTTTATTCAGCAATGTGAGCATATCTCTTATTTCCCTCTGTACCACCTGTTGAGCTTCGAACCTGAGTCGGTGTTGTTTTTGCGACTCATCAGCAAGAATATATTCGTTAAAGAACCTTTCCATAACTTCAACTTCATTCAACTCCACTCTTTCTTGAACAATCACATTTTCAACCGGAAACTCTTCTACTTCCTCTTTAACTTGAATAACAACCTCAGGCTTTTCAACCGTCGGTGTTGGTACAGACTCTTTCAGTATTTCTTGAACTAACTCTTCTTCTTCTTCAATCCTTTCAGCTTGAAAATCAATATCTGTAAAAGTAATCACATCATCATCCTCTGATAACTCAATATATCCTCTTTCTCACCTTCAGTTTCTAATCCTTGAATCATCAACATCTGATCCTGAACTTCTTGATTGTCATCATCCGAATCAATACTCCTCAAAATTGTAGATATCTGACTGAATGTTCAAAGGAACTGGAACATCTTCATGAAGAATCAATCCCAGCTCACTTTGAACATCAGCAGATTCTTTCGAGCTTCCTACTCCCTTATCTCTCACCTCTGCCTCCTTCTCTGGGTATGTAATCATTAAAATTCCAGGTGTAAGCTCATTAAGCTTCCTCCTCTTCTCCCCCTCATGAGGAGCATCATCGGAGTCCTCATCATGCTCATCATGTTTGCATTTTGATGATGAAGCTTGAGCCTTACACGTCTCTTCAACGGCTGCTACCCTCTCAGACAAATTTCCTAGCGCAGTAATCACTGTACTCTCCAAGCTGATCATTCTTTCTCTCATTTCGTCAAACTGCTCGAATACAAAATCTTTCAATTCTTCCCTCAAGTCATCAATAGCTTGATGTGGATCAGATTGCTTTACAGATTCCTCAGCCACTGACTTACCTTTCAAAAACTTATGAATATTAGACATCTGTGCCATTACTTCAGATAACTGAGCAGAGACATGACTGGTTACTCCAGCAACAGCAACATTCAAAGCTTGGCTCAGTGAAGATTAGGTAACAAATGGGGAAAGATTCACGACTGGGTCACTCAGACTTCCAGTTGTCACAACAGTGGAACTTGTGAAAAGAACCTCTGTGTGGCCAGTGCTTAGAGTTGGCAGTGTGGTAGCTCTAACGGGACTTCCAACCTCTTCAAGCGATGAAGCAACGAATGCTTCCGTAACTGAGGATGTTCCGGCGGGAACACTAAGTTCAACCGCACTTACTTCAACAAATGAAGTCGAATCAAGTGTCCTATCACGTATAGGTTCTAGACTCTGTGCTTGAAAAGAAGTTGTACACTCTGGCAGATGTGTACTAATGTCAATATCCATCAAATCCAAAGGATTATCAGATAGAAGTTGTGTTTCATCCAGGTGCTCAATTGAAACAGTCTCCTGTTGAGAGGAGACTGAGTGGATGGTGGTGCACTTGTCAGTGGGATACTGACTTCTTCAATGCTAACTCCCTGTTGGGAGCTAACAACAGATGTGGTTATATCCCGGCCTTCCAGGTGTAGGACATCACTCACACTCTCATGAGCTATATGAATAATATCCATTAAAGCGGCTCCTCCCTCATCATGATCATCACCATCATCATCGTCACCTTCCTCTTCTCCCTCTTGTATATTTGACAACGTACGTTCAGAATCTGAACTACCAGCTTCTTCCTCACCCCCCTTACTGAAACATCTGCTCCCTCACTCACTTGTAGGCTTCCCTGAACTTCAGCCCCCTGCTGAAGTTCCTCTCTCCCTATAACTCCTTGGTTAAGAGAACCCGGTTCTTAGGTCTCTATAGGAGCATGGTCTATCCTATAAATCCTCACATTCTCACTTTCCGGATCTGCATATTTTAACAAAGATTCTGGAATAGGCATTATGTTTGCATTAGGAGAATCTGGCACCTCATGTAAACTCATCATCACGTAGTCTGGACATTTTTGTGAGTTTGCTCTCTTCGGTATATTCTCATTAGCTCGAAGGATCCCTCAGATTAGAATTTGAATGAACCGTTGAAGCGGAACAAACTTCCTGGATCTGTTTGTAGTCTTTGCAAGTACGATTTCCTTCGAGTCTTCCCAGATGCATTGTGCATAGTCATAATGTTTATTGAAAGCAATGCCGTGGAAGATCCTTAGACAGTGTATGCTGCATCTGTCTATTCCAGTGTGCTTAGATGTCATGCACCTATTAACGATACCGAATAGAGTGTACCATTCTCCATTTAAGTCATTGCGATGAAACTTGGAGCTCTTAGGGATTGGCTTTGAATATCCCAAGCATATGAGATCATGAACTAACTCCTCATCTGACACAAAGTCTTCAAAATCTGCTAACTCTGGGAAGTTAACTGTGTCAATCCGTCTTGGTAGAAACAAGTTGTGGCGAAGTCTGGCCAATGTTATCTTGGATTTATATTGATCAATGGTAACTTTGAAATGGGGGTTACCATCTGCTGGAACAAATTTGACAGTATGCCAAAATTGTTGAAGGTAGACTTGTGGGATAGATGGTTTGTATTGGAGAAGATATCCCAAAGGATGACCTTTGAGAATATCTACAATGATGGGGTGACTGACTTTAATGACTTTGGTATCCAGACGATGGTTATTATCTTTGAAAGGAAGGCAATGTTTGGGTTTTACAAGCTGATTATCGGGTATGATGGTTGAAGGTGAAGGCCTTGTAACAGAGGCAGATCGGACGGGTTTAGATACAAGTGTATGGTTTGAAGATGATTCAGAATCGGAAGAATTATAATTATGGGAATGACTTGGAGATGTCATTTGTAACCTGTACACAAATAATAACCATGTTAGACAATGCAGGTAAACAAATGAAATCATTCAAAGTAGAACAATATAACATTTTGTCAGAAATTATAAAAATTTGTGATTTTCTGTTTAAGGCATCGGGATTCCAGACAATAATAAAATATTATTGACAGGATTCCAGAGTCAATCGTTCAGAGACCAATGTCAGAAAAGCACAAATTTAAAACATTTTTTTTTTTGAAAAAATGTCACATTCTTCTTAAAGGATTAAAAACCCAACACTTAGTAAAAAAATATAATATAAACTCGAATGAGTCTATTTGCATCTCGATTGACTCTTGAAACAACTAGAATTATCCTATACATCAACTTGAATGAAGTTCAATGAATCTCGAATGTATCTTTGGAAATTCTCGAATGACAAATGATGATTCTCAAATGATCTTATAATCAACTCGAGTGGATTGTATATTTTCTCAATTAAATCTTGATGATTCTCGAATGAAGAATCAATCCAACTCGAATTAAACTTTGAATAAACTCGAATGTAAAATGACTAAACTCGAATTATATTTGACAAGTCTCGAATGGAACATGAAAGAACTCGAAAGAATGTGAAGTCTAACTCGAATGAGTCATGAATGGACTTGATTATAACCTATGACAAACTCGAACAAGTCTAAAGTTCAACTCGCATGAAGAAGAAACATTCTCGATTACAACATGGAACCAACTCGAATGGAACATAAGGTTTCTCGGGCTATATTTCAATCGAGACATGTACTGAAATTTTCCTAAGTAAGAACAACTCGATTAATGAAACATGCAACTCAAGCAACTCATATGTTTAACTCGAATGACAAAGTTGGTCAACTCGAATCAAACATCGATGATTCTCGATTGATTAATCAATCAACTCGATTGATACTTAAGATTTTCTCGATTAAACCTTCAATCGAGAAAGCACTTCTGAACTTATTTACAAGTCCTTATACACTGATTTTTCAAAAATTGATTCCAAGGACTTTTTCAGTGATTTAAAAATTGTTTCCTATTCGAAAAACAATTTCAATCATCTTTGTTTTACTGAACTTTGATTAAAAACAACAATAAAGTTGTTAAAAATCCAAATTTCAGAAAAATGAAGAACACGAAACTTTTGAAACTAAAATTCAAATTTCTGTTTGTGTGGTTTGATTTGAACTATGAAATTTCAGGTTCATGTTCAGATTCATAAACTGAAACTCACCACACATTTAATTTCGTTTTAATGAACAGAAAGTATGAATCACCATGAACACACAAATACGACTATACGATCACAGTCACATATATATTCAGAAACTGAAATGAACTATGTAAAAACATAAGAAACAAAAGAATTTACTCACAATATGATGAAATTATTTCTTGAATCAGTCGAAGATATGTGGGTTTTGAGGTTTCTTAATGGTGAAGGAAACTTTTTAGGAAGATGATGAATAATCGGTTTTCAGAAAAGGGAAATTTGAAATTTGAATTTCAAATTTATAGATGAAATTACCCGGCCCATTTTGAATTTCATTTTAACATTTAACCGGCCCACTTTCATCAAGTATAAACCCATTTATCAACAAAACCCAATATCTTTTCAAAAAAAAATTTCAACAAAACAAAACAAAACAAAACAAAACAAAACAAAAAAATTTTCTGATAAAACAAAAAAAATATTAAAATAGACTTAAACAAAAACCAAAAAAAATTGAAAATACACACAAACAAAAACAAAAAAATAAAATAAAAAAAATTAAACAAAATTTTTTTAAAAAAAATATTAAAATGCTCCCCCTTTAATTTTAGAATGCTGCTCCCCCTCAAATGTTTATCATATTTCTCAAATCAGTTCCCCCTATAAAATATCAGATAAATTTTATCAGATTTTCTCAAAATCAGATAAATTCATTTTCTGCTCCCCCTACACATGACAATCCAGATCTTGTTAAATTCCAAAAAAAAATTTGAACTTTTAAAATTCAAGAATTTAACATCAGATTAGAATCAATAAAAAATGTAAATTTAAAATTATAAATTGAAACTACTGAATTATTAGATCTAACGATTCAACATACCCAATTTGTATACCAAAAAATTAAACCTTTTTTCATCTAACGCTTTGGTAAACAAATCAGCTAGTTGATATTCTGTAGGAACAATGTATAATTCTATATTTCCATTTTCAACATGATCTTTTATAAAGTGGTACCGAATGTCAATGTGTTTTGTTTTTGAGTGTTGCACAGGATTTGATGCAATAGCGATTGCGCTTTCAGAATCATAGTAGATAGGTATCTTCTGTGGTGTAAATCCACAACACCTGAGAACAGCATGATGAAACAACAACGTATTCTGCTTCAGCTGTAGACAATGAGACGCAATGTTGTTTCTTGGACGACCAGCATACGGGTTTGTCACCTAAGAATTATACTGCACCAGACGTACTTTTTCTGTCCATCTTATCACCTGCGTGATCAGCGACAGAAAAAGCAGTTAAATTGAATGAAGATTCTCTGGGATACCACAAACCAAGGTTTGGAATTCCTTGAGATATCTTAAAATTCTTTTTGCAGCTGTTAAATGTGATTCTTTTGAATTCGCCTGATATCTAGCACATACACATGTAGAAAACATAATATCCGGTCTACTAGCAGTTAAATACATTAATGACCCCATTATACCTCGATAATGAGTCACATCTACAGGTTTCCCCGAAATGTCCTCATCAAGTTTTGACTTTGAATCCGGAGCCATGGGAGTTTTCATAGGAGTACTGTTAACCATGTTAAATTTCTTTACAATGTCTTGTATATATTTTGACTGACTTATAAAAATACCATCATGCAATTGTTTAACTTGTAATCCTAAAAAAAATTTAATTCTCCCATCATGCTCATTTCGAATTTTTGGGACATTAGAAATGCGAATTTCTTACAAAATTCAGGATTTGTAGACCCAAATATTATGTCGTCTACATATATTTGTATTAATATAATATCCAGCCCCTGACGTTTTATAAACAGGGTTATGTCAACTGCACCTTTGTTGAATCCACATTTCAACAGATATGTTGAAAGTGCATCATACCAAGCACGCGGTGCTTGTTTAAGGCCATACAGTGACTTGTCTAAAATATATACATGATCAGGTTTTGAAGGATCTGTAAAGCCTTCGGGCTGATATGTATATACTTCATCAGTTAATTCCCCGTTTAAAAACGCAGTTTTAACATCCATTTGATATACAGTGAAGTTTTTATGAGCGGCAAAAGCTAAAAACATCCTAATCGCTTCTATCCGTGCAACAGGTGCAAATGTCTCCTCATAGTCTATCTCTTCTTGTTGATTATATCCTTTGGCAACGAGTCGAGCTTTATTGCGAATGATTACTCCATGTTCGTCCTTCTTGTTTTTAAAGATCCACTTCGTGCCAATGATAGATTTGTCTTTAGGTCGCTTAACAAGCCTCCAGACCTTCAACCGTTTTCGAATTGATTTAGTTCTTCTAGCATTGCAACAACCCAATCAGCATCCAGAAGAGCTTCTTTCACATTCTTCGGCTCTATTTTGCTGAGGAAATTTGAAAATAGGCACTCGTTTATTGCGGCTCTTCTGGTTTGGACTGAAGCAGATGGATCACCAATAATATTTTCTGTTGGGTGATTTCTAGTCCACTTGAAAGTATGTGGATACGGTTGAATATGGTCTTGATTGGGATTTTGGTCTAAATAAGGAAGTCGGGGGATTGCTTTAGATGTAGTTGGTAGGCTATCTGAGATAGGAGTTTCTGAATTTGCAGATGTTAAGGGAGTTTCAGAAGATTCTGGAGGTTGAATAGGTTGTACACTTTCAGTTGACAAGTGCACATCTGTTGTTGAGGCTTCTCCAGTTTCTTATGATACTTGTTGATGAGAATGATCGGAGACTACGACGGGATCTTCAGTAATCCTGTCAGGCAGCAAATTTAGAACATTAGTTTTGGGCTTCTCAAAGTAGTCTTCATAAAAATTCTCAAACAATTTATTTAATTCAGAATTTTCTGCATTCTTTTCAGGTGACTCCATTGAAGTCTGCTTGTTAGGTTCGGGTCCTGAACTGGTATGTTCAGAAGTCATTACCACTCCTTCATCAAATTTGACGTTGACGCTCTCGTTGACTGTTTTGGTTCGCTTGTTGTAGACACGAAAAACGACTGACTCCTTTGAATAACCTATGAAAATACCTTCATATTCTTTTTGATTAAATTTTCCAAGGTTGTCTTTGTCATTTAGTATGAAGCATCTGCATCCAAAGACATGGAAAAATTTAATATTAGGTATCCGTTTATTTATTAGTTCATAAGGAGTCTTTCCGAATCGTTTATTTATTATTGAACTATTCTGTGTGAAACAAGCCGTTGCAACTGCTTCAGCCCATAAGAATAACGGTAGATTGGAATACGTCAGCATCGTCCTTGCTGATTCCACTAGTGTCCGATTTCTTCGTTCAACGACACTGTTCTGTTGTGGAGTTCTAGCAGCTGAAAACTGATGTGTGATTCCTACAGAATTCAAAAATGATTCAAGCGATTTGTTCTTGAATTCTGTGCCGTTATCTGATCGGATTGACTGAATTGAAAGTTGCCACTTCACTTGAATTTTCCGGATGAAGTCTATGATGATTTTCGGTAGCATCTGATTTGGACCTCAGGAAGAAAACCCATGTGTACCGTGAGTAGTCATCAACTATCACCAATACATATATTTTCTTATTAATACTTTGTACTCTCATTGGTCCACACAGATCCATATGTAGCAATTCCAGTGCTCTCGTTGAAGAGTGTTCGAATTTGGATTTGTGTGAAGCTCTAGTCATCTTTCCTTTTTCACATGCGGCACACAACTGCTCCTTTTGGAATTTGAGAGTTGGTAGCCCTTTAACTAACCCGCCTTTTGTTAGGTTGGTTAATTCATTAAAGTTCAGATGCGAAAGACGACGGTGCCATAGCCATGCTGTTTTAGATGTAGGTTTTGACAGTAAGCAGACATCCTTTTTCAGATTAATGGAGGCTAAGTCAATGGAGTACAAATTGGTTTTCCTGTTTCCTGCCAGTATTTCTTTACCTTCCCCAGATCGAATGCTGCACCGATTAGCTTTGAAATTGACTTCCAATCCTTTATCACACAGCTGTCGAATGCTAAACAAGTTATGGCCAAGACCATCAACGTAGAAAACCTTCTGAATGGTAATTTTATCGTATGCGAGACTCCCGTAACCTTTGATCAGACAAAACTGGTCATTTCCAAATCTGACCGTCCCACATAACTTTTCTACAAAGTTCGTGAGTGTTTCTCTTTGTCCGGTCATGTGCTTCGAGCATCCGGAGTCAAGATACCATACATGATTTACCTATAAAACGAAATAGCACATGAGGTACCCACTTATAGTTGGGTACTTTTGATTTAGGTAAAATATGCAGTTTATGATTTGTTTTCTCATTATGTACGTCTTTTAGCTTTACAATTGATGATAATTTAGGTACCCACTTTTGAACAGTTGTTTTAGGTATCCACTTTTGAACAGTTCTTTTAGGTATCCACTTTTGTACAATTCTTGGTGGAACTGTTTTTGAAATATTTTGCTGTGGAACCTTTTTCTGTTTGGAAAATGGGTCCTTTTTCTTCGGTTACCATACGAGCTTATCAGATTTTACAAGTAATGATTTACATGCACTAGAATTCAAAGCAATTAAGTCTGTTCGAGAGAATTTTATACAAGATTTATCAACAAATTTATTATTACAGACAGAGGTTTTAAATTTGCTATTTCTATCTGTAACAATATTTTCCTTCACGCGCCACACTTGTTTTATTTTCTTTTTTTTTTTTATGTTCTCTCTTCTTCTTTCTCCAAACTTGCTTTCTTGAACCGTTCACAATATAATCTGACATAGAAGAAACATGAGAATCAGTAATCTTAGAAACTTGTTTCTTCTGTAAATTTCTCTTACCTTTTGAAGATTGGACTTTAAGTGCACTTGAGTTCTTTGTAGAAGATGATTAACCTTTTTAAAATTTAGGAATATCAAAAATAACTTTTGTTTTCTCCTTCTTTTGTTGTAAAGTTGGTGAATTTTCAGACGATTTTATTGAATCTGTAGAAATTCTTTGCAGAATTATAACAGGTTCTTTTTTATCATCTGATTGTTTGTTATATAAAGATTTCACAAAATCATCAGTTTTAACAAACATTTCCTCTAAGGGATTGAAGTCAGAGTTCATAAACAGATCAAATTCCTTTTCTGAATTGATAGAATCTAGAGAAGTTGAAGATGATGGATCAGACAACTTTTTGTTCTCAGGCTGTTTTTGTAACTTTTGTTTCAGAATTTTGAGTTCAGCCTTAAGAGATTTATTTTTTGTCTCAAACTTTTTAATTTTCAATTCAAGATCAGAGTTTAACTTTTCTAGGATTGAAAATGGCAAATATAACTTTTGAGATTGAGTAGTAGATTCAGATAAATCCTTTTCAGAATATGTCTGAATATACTCTTCTTTAATATCAGTATTATTACTTGATTATTTATTCTGTTATAGTCAACAGAATTTTACATTTTGTCTGATCTTAATCTTTTTGTTTCTTCACTAGATTCTACTTAACCAGATGCTTTCATAAAAGTCATTTTTAACCCTAAATTCATATATCTGACATCATATAAAGTCGATGAATTGGATATAGCCTTTGTCAGATACTTAGGATTTTCCCAACCAATACCAGATTTAGAATTGTAAAATTCTGTGTGTCTTTTGGTTGATTTAAATAGATGGTTTGATCTGTTTGACCTCTTTTGATAAATTCATCTTCCATCTTTTTTATTTTCTCATAAAGCTTAGTTTTTTCTTAAAAAATGGCATGATATTTTACAGAAAAATTTGAAGCTTCTAATTTAGCCATTCTCAGTTTTTCTTGTAGTTCAGATATATTATTATTAAGTTCTTGTATTTTGCTTTGAAGTTCTTTTTCTTTGTCTTGTAAATCTGAAACTGCTCGTAAGGCCAATGCTTTATCTTTGGAAAAATCTAAAACTAAATTATGTTCATTACGTAACTTGTTTTCCAAAGAGTGAGCATTTTTCATTTCAGCCTTTAAAGATTTTTCAAATTTCTTAAGCATAAAGGCCATCTGCGTTAATTTCTCTTCAAGCATACAGGAATCATCAATTTCAGAGTCAGAGTTAGAATTTACCTCCGGTGTTTCTGAACTATCTGATTTTTCTGACTCTGAATCATTATTATCCTTGTCATCAGCTTTTCCTGTTGCCATCAACGCAAATTCTTCAGTCTCTTCCTCCTCAGAATCTTGTCTTTCCTCATCCTCTTCATCTGTTAGTCCAACCCATACCTCATCTTCGGCTATCATGGCTGACTCACTTAATTCTGACTCATTGAAAACCTCTGATTTTAGGCAGATATGAGCATCCTCATCCAGTATGTCTTCATCCTCATATAACTGTAGCCAATGGTCATCCTCCGCCATAAGAGCTTTTCCAGCTTCCTTTTCTTTGGTTAGGAGAGCCTTTCTTGTATAGTAGTTAGAGTTTTTGACTACTGGCAGTCTACATTCACGGGCATAGTGACCTGGTTTTCCACAGTTATAGCACTTCTGCTCTGTTTCTTTCTTCGCTGATTTTTCATATTTCTCAGCTTTTCTGCCACTTCTCTCACCAGATTTTCCGTACTTTTCCTTCTTTTCATATTTCCTCGAGCCAGTCTTGTAGCGCATTTTGTTGTTGGTTGGCTTACGATAGAATTTCTTTTGAAATGCTTTAGTTAGCAGTGCCATCTGCTTTTTCATTTCTTCTATCTCGGAGTCTGCAGATGAATCTGATGTTTCTGATTCGGAAGAGCTACTGCTGACTACTGCCCTTTTCTCCCTTTTTAGCTTATATTTATACTTCTTTTTTGCCAGTAAAGCCAAAGGGTCAGCAGTCTCTTTCTCAGCTTTCTTCTTGCCAGATAATTTCCTCAATACAACCTCTTGGTAGTTATTGAGGTTTTCAAAAATCATATGGAAATCCATCTCTTCAATGTCCTTTGTCTGTTAGATTATCATGGCATATTTTTCCCATTCCAGGTTCAGTACGTTTAAGAACTTGACATTTATATCCAGGTTGGACTTTGTCACTCCATTTCTTTTCATCTCACTTACCAGACTAACAAACCTCAGGTAAGTGTTTTCCAGTAATTCTCCTTCCTGAGCTCGAAAATTCTCGAATGTCATTAGACTATTTCTTGCTCTGTTTGTTGCAGCTCTGTCAGATCCCCTCATAAGTTTACACACCTCATCCCATATGGATTTGGCGATCTTTGTGTTTGTAAGACATGTATAAATGTCATTGGGGATTGAGATCAGTAATAATTTCTAGGCTGTTTTATCCCCTAACTTTCTTTTCTTTTGTGCCTCAGTCAAGTTTGTAACCTCAACTGTCCTTGGTGGAATTGGGGGATTTTCAGTGGGTACTCCAGGAATTGTTTCCATGAATACAGCTGGTCCTTCTGTTAAGGACTTTAACATTTCTTCTGACAGATCATGAAAACTTATGAATTCTAAAAACCTCTCCCTCCATTAGTCTCTGATCCCATGGCTAGAGCGTCTTTTGACATTGTGATTGATATTTAGGAAACTATCTAAGATCTGATGAACTTTGATTGAAATTGAAAATGTTGATCAACAGTTGAAAGTTGATCAACCTTTGAAAGAATGATTAGTGAAACTCGATTGAATCAGATGATCAACTCGAATGATAAGTTGATCAACTCGATCAAAGAATGAGTAAAACTCGAACCAGTGTACAATCAACTCGAATCTATAACAAAGTAACTTGTTGGAAGCAATAATCAACTCGAATTAAGTAGTGATTAAACTCGAATGACTCAGTGTAAGACTCGATTGATTCTATGCAAGACTCGATTGAATATATGTTCAACTTGAATGAACTCTTTGTGAATCTCGAATGAGTTTTTGTGAAACTCGAATGAGTTTGTGTGAAACTCGAATGAGATTGTGTAAAACTCGATTTAAACTTTTGTGAAACTCGACTTAAGCTTCTGTGAAACTCGAATTTAGTTTCTGAGAAACTCGAATCAAGTTTCTGTGAAACTCGAATGATATTAAGTACAACTCGATTGATTCCTTGTGAGTAATTTCTTGTTGAAATTAACTTTGGTTCAACTCGAACTTATTTCAGTTCAACTTGAATGAAATGAGAGTCAACTCGAATGAAATGAGAGTCAACTCGAATAAAATTGCAAGTCAACTCGAATGTATAACAAGTCCAACTCGATTGACACTAAAGTCAAACTCGATTTGATCTTGTTATCAACTCGATCGATGATATCAATCAACTCGAATTGCACATAATCATATAATAATTCGAGTTTCTTAGTTTTTCAGAGTTTTTAAGTCTGAAATTCAGTTTAATTTGTAAAACACTGTTATTTTCAACCAAATTGAAATCGAAGGTAAGGATTATGATTTCAAACACTTTTTGTGAAACAATATTGTCCAAAAATAGATCTAGAAGTGACTTTTTCAATAAAACAGTGAAAAACTTTGGGTTTTTCAAAATTTCAGAAAAATCACTAGATCTTTTTCTGTGTTTGATGAATCAAAACAAGATTATATTGAATTGAATCGACTACTATTCCTTTTCCTTCGATCCAAATTGCAGACTCTATGATCAACTAGAATAAAAACCCTTGATGATTATTAGGTTTTTCGAAAAAAAATATTCAAGAACACTGTTCGAAGAATTCAATTTCAGATCAAAAATTCACCCCTAGAAGCTCTGATACTAATTGTGAATTATAGTTTCTTAACAATCAAACAACAATATCAATTAATCAAGAACAACAAACAGATTTAACACTAACCGAATGCTTCGATTGATGAACTGATGATTACAAAAATGAAGAATGGAATCTTCGAGTACTGTAGCCCTAGATCTTGATTTCCCTGCGTACAAAATAATAATCAGATCTATATATTCTATTTTGAAAGTCAAACAACTATTTATATACATTTTCACAACTATTCACTAATTACAAAACACACCGTAGACTTTGTATTCTATCAACAAAATACATTCCAACACAAGGATATATATATATATATATATATATATATATATATATATATATATATATATATATATATATATATATATATATATATATATATATATATATATATATATATATATAAGGAGAGGTTCTTTTAAGAACCTCAAAGATGGTGAGAATCTAGGAACTTTTTAGAGCCATTGTATCAAAAGGGTATTTTTAGAATAAAAAATATTATCTTTTTCTCTCCACCTTTTTTACTGTATGCATCTCTTTTTTACTTTCTCTCTCTTACTTTTTTTTTCATTTTCATTTTCTCTTTCTTTTATTAGAATTGATTTTAATATTAAAAAAACGTTTTTTATAAATAAAAAAAAATTCTACATAAAAAATTATTTAATTGCTAAAAAATTAATGTATTCTATATACAATTATTTTGTGTCTATATAGAATGTTATATAGTTCTATATCTTTTTATGTAGATTAACATTACTATTCATAATTTATGTAGAATGTTATGTTTCTTATACATTTCATATATTTTTATGTTTATTATACAAATCTATATCTTTTTTGTAGATTAACATTACTATTCTTTGTGTTTTTTGTATATTTTATATCAGTTGAATACCAAGTGTTCGATAAAATGTCTAAATGAAATCTTATTTTTTTTATTTCAATATGTTTTTGGTATATTTTATCATTTAATCTACGTAGAATATATGATACTTGACATTCTACACGACATTCTACATAGATTGCATGACATTCTACGTAGATTGCATGCCATTCTACGTAGATTGAATGTCATTCTACGTAGATTGAATGCCATTCTACGTAGATTGCATGACATTCTATGTAGATTGTACATAGAATATGTTCGTCGATACTCTACGTAGATTGCATGCCACTCTACGTAGATTGCATGTCATTCTACGTAGATTGAATGTTGTTCTACGTAGATTGAATGTCATTCTACGTAGATTGCATGTTATTCTACGTAGATTAACAGTTTTATTCTATGTATTTTTGGTATATTTTATATCAGTTGCATACCAAGTGTTTGATAAAATGTCTAAATGAAATCTTTTTTTTTTGTTTCAATGTGTTTTTGATATATTTTATTATGTAATCTATGTAGAATATATGATATTTGACATTTTACACGACATTCTACATAGATTGCATGACATTTCACGTAGATTGCATGCCATTCTACGTAGATTGAATGTTATTCTACGTAGATTGCATGCCATTCTACGTAGATTGCATGACATTCTACGTATATTGTACATAAAATATGTTCGTCGATACTCTACATAGAATATGACAGATTCATTTTCAATGTTTTATAATGAAGATTATTTGTGAGATATTAGATATATATGAATGTAATAGTTATTAGATGTTTTACATGATAATCTACGTAGATTACATGATAATCTACATAGAATATATAATACAAGACTACTTGTAAAAATCACACATAATTTATGTAGAATGTTATGTTTCTTATATATTTCAAATATTTTTATGTTTCTTATACAATTCTATATCTTTTTATGTAGATGTACATTAACATTCAATGTGCTTTTGGTATATTTTATCATGTAATCTATGAAAAATATATGATACTTGACATTTGACATGACATTCTACGTAGATTGCATGACATTCTACGTAGATTGAATGTCATTCTACGTAGAATGATTGAATGTCATTCTACGTAGATTGAATGTCATTCTACGTAGATTGCATAAATTCTACGTAGATTGTACATAGAACATGTTCGTCGATACTCTACGTAGATTGTATGTCATTCTACGTAGATTGAATGTCATTCTACGTAGATTGCGTGACATTCTATGTAGAGTATTGAAGAACGTATTCTATGTACAATCTACGTAGATTAGACAGATTCATTTTCCATGTTTTATAATTAAAATTATTTGTAAGATATTAGATTTATAATGAATGTAATAGTTATTAGATGTTTTACATGATAATCTATGTTGATTACATGACAATCTACGTAGATTACATGATAATCTACATAGAATATAATACAATACTACTTGTAAAAAATCACACATAATCTATGTAAAATGTTATGTTTCTTATATTTTTAATATATATTTATGTTTCTTATACATTTGTTATATCTTTTTATGTAGATTAACATTACTATTCAATTAATTTTTGGTATATTTTATCATGTAATCTACGTAGAATATATGATAATTGACATTCTACACGACATTCTACGTAGATTGCATGCCATTCTACGTATATTGCATATCATTCTACGTAGATTGCATGTCATACGTAGATTGAATGTCACTCTACGTAGATTGAATGTCATTCTACGTAGAATGCATAACATTCTACGTAGATTGTACATATAATATGTTCGTCGATACTCTACATAGAATATGACAGATTCATTTTTCATATTTTATAATGAAGATTATTTGTAAGATATTAGATTTATAATGGTTGTAATAGTTATTGGATGTTTTACATGATAATCTACGTAGATTATATGATAATCTAAATAGAATATAATACAAGACTACTTATAAAAAATCACACATAATCTATGTAGAATGTTATGTTTATTATATATTTCATATATTTTTTTATGTTTTTTATACAATTCTATATCTTTTTTTGTAGATTAACATTACTATTCAATGTCTTTTTGGTATATTTTATATCAGTTGCATACCAAGTGTTTGATAAAATGTCTAAATGAATTTTTTTTTTGTTTCAATGTGTTTTTGATATATTTTATTAGGTAATCTACGTAGAATATATGATATTTAACATTCTACACGGAATTCTACGTAGATTGCATGTCATTCTACGTAGAATGCATGACATTCTACGTAGATTGTACATAGAATATGTTCGTTAACATGTTCTATATAGAAAAAAAATATTTTATATAGACATATAATATTTCTATATAAAATACGTTATTTTTTAGAAATTAAATAATTTTCAATATAGAAAAAATATTTTTTTTTATAAAAAATGTTTTTTTACTTTAAAAATCAATTATAATGAAAGAAAAATAAAATGAAAATGAAAAAAAGTAAGAGAGAGAAAGGGAAAAAAACAGATTTTTTCCATCCAAAAATACCATTTTCACATCTTTTCAAGATTCTCCACTATCAAAGTTCTAAATGATTACAAAATTACCATCCAATATATCAACCATTGATTCTATTAATCCAAAGGCTATAAAAGATTCTTAAGTTCTCACAATATTTATGGTTCTTAAAAGAATATATATATATATATATATATATATATATATATATATATATATATATATATATATATATAAAAGTTTGTTATGTTTTTTCATCAATCTTAAAAATATTAAAATAAATGTTTGTAGATCTTTATAAATTGATTTTAATATTTTAAAAATAGAAATATTTTAATTATTAAATCAAATACGATACGATACAAATGCATTTTCTTTAAACATGCATATAATTGTTAAATCAAATGTCAACGAAATCAACATCCTTTTTATTTGTAACAAATTGTCTATTCAAGTTTAGTTCTTTACTAATTACAAGAATATATTTATCGTATTTATTTCTTTTTATGTTGTGTACGATTAATACCAATTTATTTTTTTGTTTTCTTTTTAATTTGTTAGAATATTTATAAATTAAATCGAAATTTCTAATTAAAACCGTGAAACCGGCCGAACCAAACCGATTATTTGTGATTTGGCCGGTCCAATTGAGCCATTAGTGTTGGGCGGTTTGGTTTGAGAATTTTTCAAACCGAAGTTACTGGTTTGGCTGAGATTTTAGTCGCCAAACCAGTCGAACCGGACCGTGTTCATCCCTAATTATAACGCTTTAACCTGACAATTGTAACATTTAAATCCAAATAACATATATTAGACATAAAATTACATATCACAAGAAACAGTTAAATTTAATAAATTGTAATAACCAAAATTATACGATAAATTATACCATATTAATCTATTGAAACATTTCAATAGATTGACCAAATTTTATAATAAGCAATAAAATTTGGACCAAATTTAAAAGGTTTAATGCAATAAAATATTTAATGTTTTATTATATTGTAACATTTAAATAACGTCATACTTACATTCAAACTTGTGGTTTATTGTAACATGGATATCGTATCCACGTTACAATTACACATCATTGTTCAAGTCGTAAAATATATTGATAACACTTTTATTTATTGATTTTTATGCTATAAGTTTATAGTAAATGATGTGTTAGGTACAAATTATATAGAGTTGAAAACAATTAATTTGTAATGCTAAACATTATTATGCTAATTCCGATTATGCATCGATTGTGTGATAGACATAAATATCGCTTCTATGGTCTAACCAGAACCGGAAGACCTACCCAAGGAGCAAACCAATATAGTTTGTGTGGGTGAGGGTTCTTTAGGTCTATTAGTTGAGAAGTGTCAGTTATCACGGGATACTGACAGGGTTGAGCAGAGGTAAAATGTAAATGAGAGGGGTATAAAGGAGATGGTGGTGCATCAGATCATGCTTTCACTATAAAGCTGATTGACTTGTATTTCAGAAAAAGTGAGTTTTCAGAGGGAGCTTAGTTAAAAAATGTTGAGAGCTGAGAGTTGAGAAAGGTTTTGAAGAAAAGATAATCTTTCCTACACTGTGTCGGCTGGGTAATCCACATAATCTATCAAGCCCTAGGTGACTTGATATTGAAAAAGACGTCATGGACCTAGTGACGCATGCACTTCACCCCACCAACTACTCAGTTATCTCTTAAAAGATTTCTGTTTCAATAATCACGGAGATATATCACATTTCTATCGATATATCATTTGGATTTTATTGATATTGAAATAAGGAAGATATTTGCTCCGGTCTCCGACTTCGGTTGATGCACATTGTGTCTAGAGCTGAATATATACACTTTTAGAACACATCGAGTCTAACAGTCTGCGTGACTATAAACTGCTAGTCTAAAGAGACTAAGCCGAAACAATTAAGAGTGATTTTTTCATAAAGGATTTCACAATGACTATTTGAAAATCTTACCAGTGTTAACATCACGCCAGCGCTGAAAGTAGGTCACATGGATTATGTCTATTGTGCAAACAGGAATCTTATGTGGACTTGGACTCGTTATTCTATGTATATATAAAATGTTATAATAAATAGTAAATTCTTACATCAAAACCTTAGACGTGGATCAAAATAAAATGGTCACATTAATGTAATTATATCTATATATACAAAAATTTATGTATATAAGAAGTTACAAAAGTAAAAATTAATAAATTGTAAATGGTAATGTTAGTAAGTTAAAAATATTAAATTTAAGTTCATAAAGTTAAAAAAAATAATGGTTTACCACTGTTAGAAATATGTGTACTTCAAAAAATACTTTTTATATATCGAAACTTAATCTTTTTTTATATCAAAACATAAATAAAAAACATGAGTTATAGCGATATATTTATAAGAGAATAATAAGAAAATAAAATTTAAAGTTAATCTCAGTTTAAAGTTAAAAAGTTTTGTGTCTAAATTTGTAACAACAAAAAATAATGATGTTATGTCATAGCCATTGATGGTTTAAGAGGGATATATAAAAAAACATAATTTATTTATATGTATAAAACTCAATTTTGTTTGTTTTAAAAGGTTAATGAAAATAATTGGGTCACTATCATGTATTTATATTTAAATGAAACTGTATATATTAAAAATTAAAAGAGAAAAACAAATTGATTACTTGTAATATAATAATTAATTTAAAATTAAAGGGTCTTATATGTAAATTCGTTAACATATGTTAAATATTAGTTCAAAAATTAGAGGTGTTCTGTGTAAAACGTTAACACATGAGCTTAAATGCCTAGAACGGTGGTCATAATATTTAGACACTATTGGAATTTTGGTGTTTATTTGCATTAAAGTTTGATAAAAATCGAAAATGTACTGAAAAACAATACCCCTTAAATAAAACATGTTGAGTTGTTCACTATAAATTACATATTCACAATCCACTTCAACTTGATGTTCATCTTTTAAAAAATATTGCAATATTAGGTATAAAGTAATCACACACACTCTTGGGAAAAAAATTTAAATAATATGTTAAAATAACAAATTGTCTTCATAAATTCTGTAGTATTGCTAAAAGCTATTTAAAATTAATTTTTGGCACAGATCTGTTTCATGTAACAATTGTACAAAACTAATTTGTTTTGGATTATTACTTATGTTTAATACGTGAATTTCATACGGAAAATAAAAAAGAATTAGTTTCAAGAAACTATGTTGTAAAGTATCAAATACATGAAAATTAAAGGGTGAAAGAAATGATGAAGAAGAAACAAAATCTGATCTTCTCACTTGAGAATCTTCATTTGCTTTGGTCTTTCAATTTGTTAAGAAGAGTTTCATGTCATAGGAAGAAAACGTATAATACTTATATACAGGTTGTAGCTCTTGATTGATCAATGTAATGAACATGATTAATCAATTATAAAAGCAAATTTTCTAATTTACCATTTGCGAAATGGTTTTCTAGAATTTGTAGCCAAATTTTTGAGTTTTTTTTTTCAAGATCAATTAACATATATAAAACTGAATTCTTGCTTAACAATTAATATTGTTGATTACGTAAAAATTGAATAATTTATAATTGTGTGGATTTATTTATCTTAATGTCGATAGAGAAAGTCCTTTGGAATCTGGTTTGTAACGCCCGTATTTTCATATAAATATTTGAATACGAGAATTGACGGATTATCCTTTTATAATTGCTAAATACTAATTTAACAATTGGAATGTGAAACTAAGACTTAAAACAATCAAATATTGATGTAATGATACTCTAAAAGTAAAAGAAACCAACCTAAACACAAACTTTTATCAAGAATTAGGAAGTTAAAGTTCGTTGTCAAGATTTAAAATTTAAATAGAAAAGAGTTGTATTTTTTAAAATTGACTTTTAAGAACTATCACCGTTATAAAAAAAATTTAACCGTTATATAATTTCCCGCAATTCAAAACTTTTGAACTTGAATCCGAAGAGACTAACACTCTTACACTCATTCTTTCACATTGTCTCCTTTCCAATCTCATTTCTTTTAACTATCCATCCTTACTCCACCACCTATTCAAACTTTGAGAACCCATGAAAATTTTACAACCTTAAGAATAAGTCTATGTAGTTTTGAAAAGGAAAAAAAAAGGTTTTGAAACAAAAACCATAAATTTTATCTCATCTCAAAGTTAGCATCTTCAAATCTTCATCCTCAAGATTGCCACCTTCATTTTTGAGGTATGACTTCAAAACCCATATTTCCATCACTTTGAATTTACGGTTTGTTTAAGGGTTGATATGAGTTTATAATGATTTAGAATATGAAAACAACCCATAACAATCAAAATCTTGTTCATCTTGTTCTAACATTTAAGAAACTCCATTAACAGAGTTTTCTCTAAGATTCTGTGAAAGAACTTAATAACTTTAAATATTCAAAACAAACATCAAAATGTTGTTGAGAATGAATTTTTAATGACTTACAATAGTTTAAACTAAGTTTTGAGCCAATGGAGTAAATTCTATGATTTTTGAAGTTGAGAGTGTGACCCGAAAATATGATTGAAATCCATGATTTGAGTGTGTGTATGTTGTGGAGGTGACTGGACGCCAGCCGCCGCCGCCGGCCGGTGGCTGGCCAGACCTCCCCTCTCCTCGTCGTGACACCCTGTTCGTCTGCCCCTGCTTCCTTCTTTCTGCATCTTTTTTTTCTCTATCAGCAGCAAGACAACAGAAAAATTAATTAAATGTTTTGGGTTGTTGAATTTCTTTCTAATTGATGTTGGGCTGGTAGGGCGTAAGCCCATTCTGTTTCTAGGTTGGGCCACACAACACTGGTGGTTGTCCCTCTGCTCTTTCATTTTCCTTTTTTTCCTTATTTTCGGCTGCCCTTTTTCTCTCGGTTTTCTTTTCTCACAAGCCTCTGAAATTAAATTTGCTATGTGGGGGGGGGGGGGGGGGGGGGGGGTTGGTTCTTTTTTTTTTCACTGCAGCTAGAGGTGCACGAAAAATCCGGTTATCCGATTTTGATCCGAAACCGGATTCCCTCTAACCGGTTTTTTTGAAACCGGACCGGTTTTAAACCAAACCGGTTTTTCAACCGGTTATGCGGATATTGGGGTGACCGGTTATTATACCGGATAATTAACCGGTTTTTTTGTAACTGGATAAAAAACCGGTTTTTAACCGGAAAAAAATCCGAAAATCGTGCAGTTCGAAATTATAGCCGTTGGAGATGATGTAGCCGTTTTTTCGACCGTTTTTTCCTCAAAAATTACCATTTTGCCACCCAATAGTTTATAAATAGGTTAGAAATGTTTTTGGTTGATTACCATTGATTCCAAACACTCTCAATTGATATTTTCGGTATTCTCTAACTCTCTCGTTTGATATTTTCGGTATTCTCCAACTCTCGTAATCCCGAAAATTCCAAGTAATCTTTTTCTTTCATCTCAAATGGCTTCTAATACTCCCGAAACGACCGGACAATCTTCCATCGGTGGAAATCTTGATGTTGTTAGGGTGCTCGAGAATAAACGTAACAAAGAAATTTGGGATCATTATGATTTGTGTGAAATATCAAATGGTTCGAGAAAGGCTCGTTGCAAACTTTGTCAAAAGTTTTTTGCGGCCGAAGGAAACACGACGTTGAAAAATCATATTACGAAAGCATGCAAGGCACTTCGGATGAGAGCCGATCCTACTCAACCGAACGTTACCCCGCAAGGTGGCGTTTTTATTTACGATAATGATAAATTACGGGAAGCGTTTACAAAATTCGTGATTACGAAATCATTGCCGTTCGATCACTTTGACGATGAAGCTTTCACGACGATGATTCAACAATTGATGCAACCACGCTATACGCAAGTAAGTCGTAATACCCTTCGTCGTGACGTTTTAAAAATGTGGAGTGTTCCGAGGGAAAAAATGATTTTGGGTTTTCTAGAACATAATTATAGTGTTTCGTTAACTTGCGACGTTTGGAGCGCTCCTCACAACACCGGAAATTCTTTTTTAGCCGTTACGGCACATTGGTTAGATTCAAAAAATTGGCAAATGATGAAAAGAACAATCGCGTTTGATTTATTCGGCGAACCACATACCGGTGCAAATTTATTTGCACTTTTGAAACGTGTGATTTGCCTTTATAAATTAGAAGCAAAAGTATTTTCGATGTCTTTTGATAATGCGTCGAATAATACAAACGCGGTTCCTAGATTAAAATTTTTATTAAATCCTATTTTAGATGACACTTTTTTTCATACTCGTCCTGTTGCACATATTATTAATTTATCCGTGCAAGCCGGGTTGGAGGTTATTGAACCGATTAGATTAGAATTTAAAGCAATGATAAAATCGTTCTTTGTAGTAATAGCCAAAGACTAAATGCATATAGACGTTATTGTAAATCGGTTAATAAAAAAGCTTTAAGTGCGAATTTAGATGTTCCAACTCGTTGGAACTCGACATGGATGATGATGCACTCCGCGTTAAGGCAAAGGGAAACGTTGCAACCGTTTCACAATCGCCTATACGAGAAGGGCCATGTTCCAAGTGTTTATCCGAGTTCGAGTTGGGAAATGATTGCGAAAATAACCGATTTGTTAAAAGTTTTTAAAGACGTAACAACTTTTTTATCCGGTGTATATTATCCTACTAGCCCTTTGGTTTTAAATCAAATTTATTTGTTAGCTTCCAAATTAAATGATTATGAATTTGAAAGCCAAGTATTTGACAATATTGGCAAAGCAATGAAAGAAAAACTTTTGAAATATTTTAAGGAAATTCCACCGATTTTTACTTGTGCCGCCGCTTTAAACCCGACGGTAAATGTTGGTGGCGTTGAAACATTAATTGAAAGTATTGCATTTGCTTTTGGTTTACACGAAGATTTAGCCGAACCCAATTTTATCCAAAACCAAATAAACTATTTTAACAAATGTTTCCGGGAGTTATTCGATATTTATTTACGTAAATATGGTTCGAGTAATATAATACAAGAACAAATGAGGAGAGGGGAATCATCTAGTAGGGGAACCGGTATATCTCTTTTTAACACACTTTTAAATTCCCAATCGAAACGAGCACGTACTAATACCCCGAGTAGCGAGTTAGGACACTATATTGCAAGTGATGTTATTTCGACTATGACATATGATGAGTTTGAAAACCTTGATCTTTTGGCTTGGTGGAAAGAAAAGGAACCGGTATATCCGATTCTAGCCGCCATGGCCCGTGATTTACTAACCGTCCAAGCTTCCACGGTAGCTTTGGAATCCGCTTTTTTTGTTAGTGGCAGGGTTATATCACAACGGAGGTCGAGACCAAGTCCGGAGTCGATAGAATGTTGTATATGTTTGAAGGATTATTTGGATGGAGCGGCTCGAGTGCAACACGTAACGACATTAGAAGATTCAATCGACGTCGAGTTGGAAACAAATATACACAACGAAGAAGTTGAACTTGGAATATCACCTCCAAACGAAGAAAACGAAGACGATGATATAGAACCCGAATACCAAAATTTGGGTGAATAAAAGAAAAGAAAATACAAGATTGTGAATTTTTAGTTGTCGTAGTTTGAAACTTTGAATTATAAGTTGTCGTAGTTTGAATTATAAGTTGTCGTAATTTGAATTATAAGTTGTCGTAATTTGAATTTTTAAACTTCTTATGTATTTTATAATCAAATATAATATAAAAATATATTTGATTGGAGTAAAATATATGTGTTTAACTTAATTTATAAATTATAATTAATTATAAATTTGTTAATCTCTTTTCTCTTATAATTTATAAATTATAGATTTATAATTATAGCCCAAATTATAAAATGTTAGTCCAAAACAAAAAGAAATGTTAGCCCAAAATTAAAAAATGATAGCCCAAAAAAAAAGCTCAAAATACAAAAGAGGAGCCCAAAACCGAAGCCCCAAAAAAAAAAAGAATTCTGAAAAATCGGATATTTCGTAACCGGTTTTCGAAAAAAACCGGTTTTTATATATCCTAAACCGGTTACACTTTAGCCGACCCAAAACCGGTTAGAATCCGGTTCGGTTATTAAAATAACCGGTTTTTTTTTTGCAAAAAAACCGGTCCGGTTTTTATCCGAACCGGTTTGGTTATAATCCGATTATTGTGCATCTCTAACTGCAGCCAAACAAATAAATTTAATTTGGGTTTGGGCTAAATGTTTTTTTTAAAGGAGTGTTGGGCTGGTTAGACGTCTTGGGTCAGGTGAATAATGTCTTGGTCAAAGCAAGGGGGGTCTCGGTTCTTTCAGTAGCAACAAATTAAATCAAATATGAGATATGAGTGTGGTTAATCAAGTTATTGGGTTGAGAGATAGGTTAGTTGGGTTTTAAATTGAAGGGATAATGTAATGGGTTTTCTCTGTAGCATCTAATTAACTGTTGGGCTTAAGCGTACCACAAAAACTTTTTAATCAACTTGGGCCAAGAAAATAAATGAAATAAATTGTCTTGGGCTAAGAATCTATGCGTTTTGTGGGTTAGTGCTTACTTAATATTGGGTTGTCCATTTACTTTAAACAAATTAAGTTATAAATCTAATTATTTTCAATTTGGATTTTAGTGAGTCATTATTTTGATATTAGGACAAATATATTTGATTGACCTATACATTAAATAAGAAATGAGTATTTATTTAAAGGATTTAATATTGACCTATAATTATATGCTAAATAACCTAATTTAAAGGATTTAATGTCTTGGATATATATATATATATATATATATATATATATATATATATATATATATATATATATATATATATATATATATATATATATGTATATATATATATGTTCAAGTGAGTACCACCTACTACACAACGCACCCGAAGGTATCACTCGTTAAATTATTTTTTTTTTTGAAATTTTTTTTTCACAAACATGTTTTAATTAACATTACACAGATAATATGTGACTTTCACGCAAATTCGAACACTCTAAGCGCATGAAATCACGCACCACACGCATGAAATCACGCACAACATGTGAATGTATGTGAAATTACATATAATCTTCATAATGTTAATTAAAACATGTTTATGAAATAAAAAATTAGAAAAAAAGTTTTTTTTAAAAGTGGTAGCTTCTGGTGCGCTGTATAAGTAGTGGTACTCTCTCAAACCATATTCTATATATATATATATATATATATATATATATATATATATATGTGTGTGTGTGTGTGTGTGTGTGTGTGTATATATATATATAGAGGTGGGTTCAATGGAGAACCTCCATGCATCGAAGAACCTTGAAGAACCTCCATGCACCACCACAAATGCATCACAATTCCCCCGTAATGCATCATTATTTCCACGTGATGCATCAAATTTCCGCGTGATGAATCGATTTTTACATTATTTCCACATGATGCATCAAATTCCCGCGTGATGCATCGATTTCTACGTGATGCATTTCAGTTTTTCTAGCAATGCATTGTGGTTCTCCAAGGTTCTTCGATGCATAAGGTTCTCCATTGAACTCACCCCTATATATATATAATATTTTCAAGTATCTTCCAACGCCATTATTTCTTCAAGTATTTTTATATATGTATATAATTTATGTGTCGATAATTGATTAAATTTGGAAGATATTTGAAGAAATAGTGACTTTGGAGAGGAAAAATATCGACGATATTATATCTACTTAAACACAACTACAAAATTACATATATAAATGTCAACAATAATATTATAAAAATTAAAATTAATAAAAAAGATGAACTTTAAATAATTTAGTAAAGAAAATATATAATTTTAAATAAAATAAAAGTTAAATTTTAAATAAAATACGAACAATAGTAAACGTAAATAAAATATCAAAATTTAAGTATATTTATAAATAAAATAAGTGTGTTTATAATAAATTAAGTATATCTATAAATAATATAATTATAAAGATAAAATAAAATAAAATAAATGTTGGACTATAAATGGGTAAATAATAAAACCATATGGACTAAAAGCGTCTCAATGAAAATGGTAAAAATGTCATTCTTACAAATTTAACGGTTGTGTTGTTAAGTTTAACGGATAAGGGACTAAAAGGGCACAAAATTAGCAAAATAGGGATGAAATTTGACCTTATTAAGGTTAAGTGACTGAATCCGGGTAAACCATCAAACCATAAGGACCAAAAATATCATTTACTCTATAGTTTAAGTATTAACATAAGCCTCATGACACCGAAACTTAAGTTATGAGTGCCCTTGTGGTATCCAACACCATAATACCAAGAATTGTCAAATAATTATGCATCCGTTTACAATTGGCGCGACCAATCCGGATGGGGGCGTCAACCCAAATAGATCTATCCACAATATTCACGTTTATGTAGTAATTAACGGTTCATGATTGAGGGCGGTGGTGAAGTAACAATCTTATGTAATACGAAAAATGATTCAAGTACTTGTGTCCATATAAAATAAAATGTTGAACATGTATTCTCACCCCAAGATAATAAGAACAATTAAAAATGGGGCAATGAAAACTCACCGTAAAATGTGATGGCAAAATGAGCATAAAATGGAAGTTTCGTTGATGGCTTGTGATGAACTTGATGTGTTTAACCGAATCCTAAATGATGTGAGAGACTTAATAACTCTCATAAATGATAATATGCATGTATCTTGGTTTTTATGTTTTTAAATCACCCAACTTAGCAAGTTCATAAATAAAACTCACTTAAAAACGTCAAGTTTATATATATAATTTTCCAGCTTTTATTGAGGTTTTTTGGCCTACTTTGTGGCTGTTTTTGACTAAGCTCCAAAACGATTTGGGCTTTGGTTTTCATAGTCGTAAAACTACTATATACATGGAATTTTTCAAGGTAAAAACGACCATTTTTCGAAGTGGTTAGGTTAGGGAAAAAGGCTCGTTAAAAACCCTATATTGGCCATTTTTGAGTTGTTAGACTTTTCGGTTCCCAAATATTATTTGGGAGTTCAAAAATCCGTATTAAATAATGAAAACTTTCAAATATTTAGTTAAAACATAGATCTAACTTCTGAAACAAGAATCAAATCATTTGGTTAAGTTTTGAAATAGTTATGATTTTTCAAAGTCGGTGTAATATTTCTGCCGAAAAAATCCGGATTTTATAACCTTGAAACAATTTGTGATTCTTGTTGTTTATTCAAAAACCACATGTATAAAAGGCTATGAAACACATTACATAACTTGTTTTCATATTATTCATGCTTTCATTATGTGTTTATATATTTATAAACACATTTGAAGAAACAAACTTTAAAACTAAAAGTTAGATGTTCATAACTTGGTTTTTGATGAACCTTGTTATTGTTGGTGATTATATATTATTATGCAAGACTTATATAAACATAAATACAAAAAGTTATAAGTTAGTATACTTACTTTGAGGTATTAGAAGCATGAAATCAAGTAGAAGTTGAAATTTTGAAAGGTTGCACCAAGAACACTTGAAATAAACTTGAAGAACACTTGAAAGAACAAAAGTTGCAAATTTTTGGCTTTGGTTGACACCTTGGCCGATTTTTTTGAGTGAAATGAGAGAGTTTTCTTGTGTTTTGGAGGTGTGAAAATGAATGGAAGTGAGCTCTCTATTTATAGAGAAAATTTGGTCTTTCAAAGTGGAGGTTGAACAAGGATTTGGATGAAATGAAAGGGTATGATCAATGAGGATTTGATGGTGATAGTGTAAGGTTGTTTTAATTTTAAAAAAAATTCAAACTCTATAAAAGGACTACCTATGGGCAGATTTTTGAAGATATTATCATGTATTTTTGTTTTTTTATAAATGTATTTAGAATGGCTATGAAGACTCACCAACAATTTTGTTAACGTATTTTAGCGTGTATTTACAGGAAATTAAGGCACGTGCAAAGCATCGGAAGCATTCCAAGACTTCCGTTCATTTTGGAGTCGCATCATTTTCTAAAACTCGGAGATTTATTTGCATCATTTTTGTTAGTTTAATTATGTATTTAAATCTCTGTAACTTGCGAACTACTCTTTATCATTTTCGGGCTATGTAAAACATTTCTATATTTTGAAGTTATATCAATGTATTTTTGAAAACGTCCATATAGTGGTCGTTCACTTGATTATGACTATGCTTCCGGGACGTCACGTTTTGTTGCCAACCGGGGTAACGGGGTGTGACATAGTTTTAGAGAAACAAAATAGTGGTGGTTAAGCGATGTACTCTTATTATCAGGTCGCGTGCTGGATTCTGATATTCTGGTTGGTCGGGTTATCTTTAAACGGGCTTCGAAGGACAATTTGGTATCACTGTGAGTAACAGATTTATCTGCATGATCAGTTATATGTGTTTATGCATATTTGTTATATTCGCTTCATTTGTATAACCCTACCATGTTACTATCATTTTCATGATTATGTCGATCATATGATGTATTACCCTACCTTTTTGTTAGAAGTCTATGCCTATGTGTAAGCGTGAATTCCATGTATGCATACTTATACTATACGATGTGGATTTGGGTGCCGACGCTACTGTGTGTAGACCGGGTCGGTTAGCCCCAAGTTTTATTGTTAAACCGGCGCCAGCTCGGATGAGGGGTTGTACGGTTTAACCAGCACCAACTCGGATGAGGGGTGCGGCGTCAACTCGGATGAGGGGTGTGTAGAAAATTGTTGACCTTATGCTTCAATTCTATTCATGCATATTTACATATATACTGTTATGCTTTTAAATTTTGTTACTCTCTGGGCGACGGCTTACCCCGGTTGTGGGGACTTATATTTCAGGTAGAGCCTCCTGTTTAAGATCGTTGACTTTGTTGACTGATATGCTATCATTCTTTTTGTATTGCCTTTTTGAGGGGCGGGTAGAACCCTAGATGAATTGGAATGTAAACTTAAACTTATTTAGCGTACTCTGATTGATGTAATTTATTATTATGGGTGGTTACTTTATTTATCGATGTATGTCTTTAGATTATTTCAAATTATCCCGTATTTTTGAGGTACATTGCTTGTGATTGGTGGAAATTAAAATTTAAAAATATTCGGTCCTTTCATGGTTTGACAAAATAATTTTGTCTTATAAATTATTCAATTTTTATCATTTACGTAAAATAATTTATTGAATAATTTATAGAACAAAATAATGTTTACAAAATTAGAAAATCGATATATAAAAACTTGTTAGATGATGGTCTGCCAAAAATGGAGATTATGTGAAAATCCTCCTAAAATCTAGGATATTGTTTGTCTGACCTAATCAAATAGGAGTTTATTGTCAATAATGTCCATGATAAAAATGGTTTCTTAAACTAAATTTAAATCTTATTTTATAAAAAAGGGTATATGTGTAAATGCTGGATTGTAGTGGGGTAGTTTACAAACATATGTAGTGGGGTAGTTTTTTTTTGTTTAAAGTGGATGATTATTCACAAATGCATGTATCAATGAGTTGTACGTTGTGCAATAAAAGAAATAACTGAATTAAGACAGTCAGGATTTAACGGTTAATTAATCCAGTGGCTTAGATTATCTCTTCAATGTTCATCTAAGACAATATATAGGAAGAATTTATGGAGAAAAATATTTTAATGCTCTTTAATATATAGTAATAGGCTAATTGTTTCCTTCATCTATTATTTTAGTCGTTATAAATTTTTTCGTCGTGTTCATTTTGGTGGACGGAAGAACCACACTAATAATATTTAAAAATATAACAGTTTTAATCTAATGACATATATGTAATAAAAATCATTATACTTTTGTAATTTTATTTGTTTGGTCTTTATGATATTTTCACCGGTTAGTGCGACTAAGGTAAATAAGACAAAAAAAATGTAGAGATTAAAAAAGTGGAAATTTATTTTATGGAAATACTAAACCGAAAAAAGTATATTAGAATTTGAGTAAATTACATAAATGGTCCCTGTGGTTTATATGAAATTACGCTTTTAGTCCCTGAAAGAATTTTATTACACCAGCAGTCCCTAAAATCGAAAAGTTGTAACATTTTGGTCCCTGAAACTAACGGCCGTTAACTTGAGCCGTTAGTTTCAGGGGCATTTTTGTCTTTTTAACTTTCAAGGACCATTTATGTAATTGTCAAACTTTCAGGGACCATTTATGAAATTTTCATACTTTTCATATATATATATATATATATATATATATATATATATATATATATATATATATATATATATATATATATATATATATATATATATATATATATATATATATATATATATAGGATTGGGTTCTTTTAAGAACCTTAAATAATGTGGGAACATAAGAACCAATTTCAACCCTTGGATTAATGGGATCAATGGTGGATAATCAATGGCATTGTTGTAAATATTTTCAAGTATGGTTGGGTCCACTAAGGGCAAATCAGTCATTTTTCCTCCTTCATTTAATGCAACTTTTCAGAAAAGTTTCCAACAACCTGTCCTTTAATTAAACTATACAATCATCAATGAGTTTGTCATTAATTTTTTTCTTTTTCTTCCATTTTTTCCGGCAAGAAGAAGCTCAGTTCCGTCGCCGGAATTCCATTCCGTTTTTTTTATTTCACCTGAATCCATGGAGTCGACCGACACATTTCAACAGACACCGTATAATATTTTTCCAAATGGTTTTGCAGCCGATGAGGAGGTCGACGATTGTTTTTCTCCTAATCCAGGTCATGTTTATATTTTATTCGAGTATTCGTTGCTTTATTTAACGTTTCTTCTACGTAGAATATGTTGCATTCTACGTAGAATATGTTGCATTCTACGTAGAATATGTTGCATTCTACGTAGAATATGTTGCATTCTACGTAGAATATCTTGCATTCTACGTAGAATATGTTGCATTCTACGTAGAATATCTTGCATTCTATGTTGTCTGTAAATCTATATATATTTTTGTATTCTATGTTGTCTGAATAGAACTTCTATAAACATTTATAGATTTTGAATTTTTTTAATCTGTATTCTACTCATATTTTATGTTATATTATGATGTTCATATTTTCTAGTCTATTTTATATTTTAAAATCGCAGAATCGGGTAAATATGAAACGCTCAAGACCTTGCTAAACGACGATGGCTCTGAGCAAGACAATAGGAAAGGCACGACAAAAAAGATATATTGTTCGTAGATTATTTTGTATTCTTCGTAGTTTTTTATAGATTGTCTGTAAATCTATATGGAGTTTTGTATTCTATGTTGTTTGAATAGATCTTCAATAAACATTTATAGATTTTGGATTCTTTAATTTGTATTCTTCTCAGATTTTATGTTATCTTATGATGTTCATATTTTCTATGTCAGTGTAAATCTATATAGATCTTCTCACATTTATAGTTTTTTACAGATTGTTTGCAAATTTATTTAACGTTTCTTCTACGTAGAATATGTTGCATTCTACGTAGAATATGTTGCATTCTACGTAGAATATGTTGCATTCTACGTAGAATATCTTGCATTCTATGTAGAATTGTTTGCAAATTTATATAGATCTTAGGTAAGTGTCATATATTCTATATAGAATACCACAATTCTACGCAGAATGTTCACATATTTTTCATAGAATACCACTAATCTACGTAGATTGTTCACATATTCTACGTAGATAGTTCACATATTCTACATAGAATATTGTTATTCTATGTTACTAGAAATGTTATACATATTTTTTTGCATCATAGTTTTGAATCCATTGTTTTAATGCAGGTTGTAAAAGATTCTACCATGGACACCATTGATTGTGATTGTCGAATGTTCGATCGGATTGTGTTGCTTTGTATCTCCGTCATAGAATGTTGTATATTCACCATAGAATATTATGTTGACTCCATAGAATATATCTTAATCTACATATAAAGTTGTATATTATTCATTGAAAAAAAAAAAGATGAAGAGAAAAACTCTGGTGGTTTTTTTTTGGAGGAAAAAAAAGGATGAAGAGAAAAAAGAGGAGGGAATTAATTGTGTGTGAAAAAACGTGCAGTTCCTTTTTCAATGTTATCCCCAATATACCCCTTACCCACCCATTTTTCCAACAAAAAAACCCCTAAAGCCTTCTTAATTTCAAAAATGTCATCTTACATCTAAACCATTGATTTCATGAAATCAATGGATGAGATTAGTTCTTAGGTTCCCACATTATTTAAGGTTCTTAGAAGAACCCTCCCCTATATATATATATATATATATATATATATATATATATATATATATATATATATATATATATATATATATATATCTTTCTTTTTTATAATTTAATTATTCAAATATAACATATTATTTTTTATTCATTTTGTTATAATCATTAATTTTCATTTGTATATTTATTGTTATTATTAATGTTATTTTTGTTTTATACATTACAATAATTATTTATTTAAAATTATTATATGATATACCTGATTCTTTTTTTTTCAATTATTTATTGAGAATCCAAATATTTCTCTATTGTTTTTTTATTTAAGAAAAATAAAAATAAAAATTTAGTTGTAGTTTTTCGTTCGGAAAATCTAAAATCGAAATGATTTATTTCTTTTCTCCATCCAAAAAAATTCAAAATAACAACGCGTTGAAGCTTTTTTCGTTTGGAAAAAGAATATAATCAAAATGCTTCGTAGTTTCTTTATTGCATATACTTAATAAAATTTTTAATTCTAAATGGTTTGAAAATATCAAAAATTGGAATGGTTCATCGCTTTTTAGTCAAATAGATTATATTCCAAATAGTTTGTTGTTTTTATTGAAAAAATTGAAATTGTATTGATTTTTTTATCTACGTTTGATTAAAAATCAGAATTATTCTTTTGTTTGAAAAAATCAAAAATCATAACGGTTTACCGTATTTTGATCAAAAAAATTAATCAAAATGGTTCGTCATTAAAATCAAGATGATTATCGTTCTTAAAAAAATAAAAAATCATAATGGTTCATCATTTTTTAATCAAAAAAATCAAATGGTTCATTATAATGGTTCATCGTTTCTTTATTAAACAATGATAAAAAAAATTTACGAACCACTCCAATATTGTTTTTTTGATCAAATAAACGATAAACATTTCGATAATTTTTTTGATCAAAAAATGATGAACCATTATAATTTTTGATTTTTTTAAACAACGATAACCATCTTGTATTAAATTTTTTTTATTAAAAAAAATGACGAACCATTTTGATTTTGATTTTTTTGATCAATAAACGGTAAACCATTATGATTTTTGATTTTTTTCAAACAAAAGAACCATTCTGATTTTTAATTAAACGTAGATAAAAAATCCATACAATTTCAAATTTTTCAATAAAAACAACAAACCATTTGGAATTTAATTTATTTGACTAAAATCCACGAACCATTCCAATTCTTGCTTTTTTCAAACCATTTAGAATTTAAAATTTTTATTAAGTATTTGCAATGAAGAAACTACGAAGCATTTTGATTAATAATCTTAAATAAATAATTATAGTAATATATAAAAAAATAACATTAATAATAACGATAAACATACAAATAAAAATCAATGATTAAAACAAAAGCAATAAAAATTAAAATGTTATATTTGGAAAATTAAATTATAAAAAAGAAAGAAATGATAAATATATATGAAAATTATGAAAATTTCATAAATGGTCCCTGAAAGTTTGAAAATTACATAAATGGTCCTTGAAAGTCAAAAAGACAAAAATGCCCCTGAAACTAACGACCCAAGTTAACGGCCGTTAGTTTCAGGGACCAAAATGTTACAACTTTTCGATTTTAGGGACTAAATTACATAAATGGTCCCTGTGATTTATATGAAATTACGGTTTTGGTCACTGAAAGAATTTTATTACACCACTAGTCCCTAAAATCGAAAAGTTGTAACATTTTGGTCCCTGAAACTAACGACGGTTAACTTGAGCCGTTAGTTTCAGGGGCATTTTCATCCTTTTGAATTTCAGGGACCATTTATGTACATATCATACTTTCAAGGACCGAAATGTTACTTACTTTTTATAATTTAATTTAATTTTCATAGTTTTCATATATATATATATATATATATATATATATATATATATATATATATATATATATAAAATTTCTTTCTTTTATAAATTAATTATCCAAATATAACATTTTATTTTTTATTCATTTTGTTTTAATTATTAATTTTTATTTGTATGTTTATTGTTATTATTAAGATTAGCTTTTTTTTATGTATTACTATAATTATTTATTTAAGATTATATATGATATATATGGTTCATTTTTTTTCAATTATTTATTGAGAATCCAAATATTTCTCTGTTCTTTTTTTCATTCAAGAAAAATAAAAACTAGTTGTAGTTTTTTTTTCGTTCGGAACATCTAAAATCGAAATTATTTATTTCTTTTATCCATTCAAAAAAGTTCAAAATAAGGACGTGTTGAAACTTTTTTTCGTTTGGAAAAAAAATATATAATCAAAATGGTTCGTAGTTTCTTCATTGCAAATACTTGATAAAAAATTTAATTTTAAATGGCCTGAAAAAATCAAGAATTGGAATTGTTAATCGCTTTTTAGTAATAAAAAAAATTAAATCCTGAATGATTTGTTGTTTTTTATTAAAAAAAATTGAAGTTTTATTGATTTTTTTTTATCTACGTTTAATCAAAAATAAAAATGATTTTTTTGTTTGAAAAAATCAAGAATTGGAATGGTTTATCGCTTTTTAGTAAAAAATAAATAAATAAAGAATGGTTATTTTTTATTTTAATTTTTTGATCAAAAAACGATGAATCATTATGATATTTGATTTTTTTCAAACAAAAAACCATTCGGATTTTTGATTATACGTAGATAAAAGAATCAATAAAACTTCAATTTTTTCAATAAAAAACAACAAACCATTCGAAATCAATTTTTTTTTACTAAAAAACGATTAACCATTCCAATTCTTGATTTTTTCAAACCATTTAAAATTAAATTTTTTATCAAGTATTTGCAATGGAGAATGTAAATCTGTATTCCCGTAAACTATCAGCACCTTCAATGATTCTTTATCACTCACAAGAAGAATGTCAACTCAATAATTGTGTAATGATGAAAGAACAATAAGAATGTTGAGAGAATAAAGCAAATGGCGGCTGCAGTAATTTCAATATGTCTCAATCGTGTCACATTACAAAACCCTAGGAGCCTATTTCTAGGCTGCTTTAATTAAGTATCATACATTGACACCTTTGGCCCCTTGACTTTTACATAGACATAAAATACAAAGGAAATAAATACAATACTAAACAATAACAAAATAATTATTACAAAACAACTTCCTATGATCGAAATAAAATGTCTAACAATCTCCCCCTTTTCGATCATTTAGGAGGTCCTGGAACTCTGGCATGATCCATAGATTCTCGGAGTCCAAGGATGACGTCAAAGCGTCTGGTCACTTGTCTCAAATGTAGCCGTTCGTTCAGGAGTTCAATGCCGCTGAGGGTGTCCTGAATCTCCTTTGGTGAGCATCTTTGTTCAGGATCTGGTTGAGCGTCAAAGTCTTGAACTTTCTGTGTAAGCGCGGCTCGAACCAATCTGAGTGTACCATCGGAGTAACAAGGAAGATCCTCAAAGCGCATGAACCTTTTGTAGCCCTTTTGATTGACAAAAATGACACCCGGGCCTCCTCTGAAAATAACTCTGTAGGCCGGATGGTGGGCTAGAAGGAAGCTATCCTGTTCCGGTGCTTGAAGACCCACTTTAACCATTGCGCTCTTGATAGCCATCTGGAAGTCTCTTAGGCACATAATGATGGAGCGACGGTTCATGCTTCGAACTAAGGCACCCAAAGCAGTCATGCAAGACATATGTCCTTTAATGCGATTTTTCAATCGCTCGTGTAGGAATTCGACGTCGTCCACATTTATGAAGTCTAGGTCATTCTCGAAGAACTCATCAGCAGTGCCATCTTCTCTTTCTACTTGAAAGGCGGGGTAGTATACTTTTGCCCTTTTGCACATGGTGATAGAAATGAGTTTCTTTATCTTCGATTTGGACACTTTTGACCTTCTCTCCCTGAGCATCAGTTGATAGTATTCGGCCTGTTCAGCTTTGGTAACATTTGTGAGTTCCATAAGTAGGCGTCTGCTGAAGGATCCAGGCTTCTTTCTGAATACCATTTTAAATCTTTCTTCTAGGTACGGGTTCTGAAACTGCTCAGGGGGAAACTTTTGTAGGAACTCTTTGAGGCCCTGAATGGGGGGTTCTTCGATTTCAGATCTTTTGGCTTCAAGAAGCTTTATGATTGTCCCCCGCCGTTCTTGTCAAAGTTTGTAATTTTCTTCTGGAGGCAGTTTTTGTGCTTTTCCTTTTGAATAATGGTCCACCCAGAATAAATCATCTTTCCTGTATATACCAGGTCCTTCTGGAGTTTCATCAAAGCAGTCGACCCTTTTGGTTTGAGAAGGACATGGTTTTTCGGTTTGTTGGACTGGAGGAGGGCTTGGGGATCTTGGAGGGCTTGGGACTATGTGGGATTCTTTGAGTGACTGGGGAGCTTGAATGGATGATAGGATTTCTTCTTGAAGGGCTGGTGGTGGTGAGTTCAGGAAGTCAAAGGAAGAGGATGAAGATTTTTTCGTTGGTGATTCAGGTTCAGGCTTAGGAATTAGTAAGGGTTCGTTGTCGTCGATATCGGAATCTGAATCAGATACCAAAATGATTTCAACTTTCTCGTGAGCTTCCTCGAATTCTACCATAGCTGTCATCGGATCCAGTGGAGCTGGACCCTCGACCATGGGCTCGTCTTCTATCATTAGGAATTCCTGAGCCTCCTACCTCTGTTCCCCTGACCCCTGAAACTCTGTTCCTTCAGTGGTCTTTGCTCCCCCTATTAACATGACGGGATCCTCATGCTGAACCTTTTGCTTTTTCTCCCCCTCATGACGATCAGGGTCGTCCCGATCGTCATGCTTTCTTTTTGGGGCCTCTGCCTGAGGGCGGCACTGGAGTTCGATTACTGCTGACTCAAGGCGATCCATTCTCGAATTAAGCTGTTCCTGGACTTGCAGAATTAGGCGTGTAAGCGCATCGATCTTGTCCGACAGCTCTGAGATCTGATTTTGAACTGAATGGGAACCTGGTGGGGGGCCAGCTTCGGAAGCGACACCCTTACCCTTGATTAGTGAAAGTAGGGCGGTGTGACGTTCCTCGGCAGCTTCCCTTTGGGCGTCCAGGTCAGCCCGGGTAATCACGCCGGCAGCACGTAGAGCTGCCGTTAACATCTCCAAATTTATTGGGAGATGGCCGGAAGTGGATGGAGTTGATTGAGCCACTCCCGGTCTTCCTTCCGTCATTTCTGGCTCCTGTATAGGACGCGCAGATCCGGAAGTTTGAGGAGCTGCCACGGAGGCAGCTCTTGGGGATGCCACGGAGGCATCATGCGGTGTGTGTGTTTGGGGGGATGAAATTGTGAATGAATGAAGTGCGGTCACATGGGGAGGAGTGTGACCTCTTTCAACACCGCCACTCTCCGAGTGAGAGGGCGATGGAGTATGTGCTATGACCCCTTGAAATGAAGTGGTTTCCCTTTGAGGGGAAACCAAGTGGGTGGTGGTTGTTAGTTCGACCGTTGGACGGACGGTCTTATGGTGGGGAGTCCGGCTAATTGGGCTTAGTTCACCCTCAGATGGCATATCCCTCGCTCGCACGACAGAGACGGTTCTTTCTGAATCCGCCGTCTCTGCCGCCTCACCGCCTGCTTCCTCCCTCACCAACACAGGCTCCCCCTCACCGATACCCAGAGATTGTTGAACATCCACCCGAGCTCCCTCATTCTCACTCATGCTCGCCTCACCTTCGGATTGGCTAGTCTCAGACGGTTCTGACTGAGCCTCACCCGGATAACTCTCTTGAATATATGCCCTAACCCGTTCCAACCCCCTTGACCTCAGCAGCAAAAATAGAGGTATTTTCATTATCGGCACTGTGGGGGCCCCCTTTGGCAGAGTTAATTTTTGAATCACCACGGTGGGGTAGACGTCTGCCTCCGGACGTTCATGGATATCGTCATCATGGTCCATGGCATACTGTATTATTAGCTGCAGAAACCGCTGTAGAGGAATATATTTTCTTCCTTTCTTGGTGCCCCTCTCCACATGGACTCTTCGTAACTCCTCGAATAGGAAAGCAACATAATCCACATGTCGGTCAAAGGCAAAGCCTGTGAACATGGCTAGTACCTGAGCCGACACAGAGTCGTGGCCGGAATGCTTCGCGGTGAAGCATTTGTTGATCACATCAAAAAGTATTCGCCAGTGAGATTGGATTTCAGCTAGGGTTTCGGTGACGGATGGGTTGGGATCAAAATGTTCGCGGGTTGGAAGGTAGAATTCGGCTGGTAGGTGAAGGATGTGGCGGATGGCGGATATAGTAAGTTTGACTGGAACACAGTCTATGGTGGATGTAAAGTGAGGTTCAGGGTCAGAAAAGTATTGTAGTCTGTTCCAGAATTGTTGCAGATAGATCTGGGGAACAGCTATGGCGGTGGATAAGGCGTAATAGATTGGATGGCGAGTGAGGATGTCGAATGCAAGGGTTTGGGGTTCTTTGGACAGGATGGAAACGTCGAGTTGCCAGTTGTGCGGAATAAACTCGACAAACTCAGCGTTGGGGAGGATGGATTGTTCTGGGAGTTGGGCGTTATTGTTTGGGATGGGGGGATGGGGTATGGTAAGAACAACTGCTGGTTCCATCATCCTGCAAGGTGCATCAGAGTTAGAATAAGAAGACTTATCTGATAAGGCATTGATGTGAAGTCTAGATTAGTGTGAAATAGAAACTGCCTGATCTGTTTAGCATCGGGTCTTTATTAGTAGAATAAAATTCTACTAATAAAGTCCAAAGTCAATCGTTAAGAGACCGATGTTAGACCAGACTTTTTCACTCAAACACTAGTCCTAACTCTAATCAATAGTGCATTATGAGGAAAATGTTTTTGTATTTTTGAATTTATATAAAAAAAATACAAAAATGGAAAAATGAAAAAATTTGAAAAATGCTAAGAGTTGGATTTCGGATGGTCCGAATTCGGATGAACAGTGTCACCGAATTCGGATCAAGCCGAAATCCAGATGATGCATGAATGGTTTGTGTGGGGTCCGAATTCGGATGAGGTGTCAGTATTGGCCGAATTCGGATGGGTGTCCGAAATGCATGGAAGTGGTGATGTGTAAGTGAGGTGGTCCGAATTCTGATGATGTAAGAACATGGTCCGAATTCGGATGTGGTGCGGATGTAGTTTGATATATGCAGGAATGACAAGGAACCCAACTCGGATGGGGACCGAATTCGGATCCAATCCGAGTTCGGATGCACAGTGATGATGCAATGAGACTTAAGTTTAATTTTCAAAATTCCTTAAGGACCGAATTCGGATCACTGAGGACCGAATTCAGATCAACAGTGACCGAATTCGGATCTACAGTGACCGAATTCGGATTTCGGATGGTTGAAAAATTGAAAAATTTAAACTAAGTGGGACGTCCGAATTCGGATGATGGTCCGAACTTGGTCATCCGAAATGCATGAGAGCAGTTAATGAGTTCATGCAAAAAATAAACGTGAACAGTTGAAACTTAACAAAAATGCATGAAATTACAGATCCTAATCTAAAACAACCTTAGGAACATTTTATCTAATTGCTACTAAGTAAAAAGAACACATTAAACTACCGAAAATTAAGAAAAACCAAAGTAAAAAACTACCTAAAAGTTGAAAATCAAACTCACAATATAGGATGTTAAACACTGAAATAAATGTAGAAATAGGTTACCTGGAAGTGCCGAAGATGGAAAATGCAAGAAAATCAAAAGAAAGTGGTGGTCCAAAAGCTTTGAATCGGCTTTAATGGTGGTGTTGGCGGTGGTTCACGTCGTCGGAAGAGAGAAAAGGAGAAGAAGATAGAAGACTTGAAGATGAAGAAAACCGGTTGACCCGCCCATTTATAGGCGCTCGGGTTGGGTCGGGTGAGCAAGGTCCGCGCCCAAAATGGCGTGGGTCGCCGGATATTAATTCACCACACACACACACAAAAAAATCTTGGGCTCATATAAATTGAAACAAAATTTTTATTAAAAAGTTGGCCCAATATATTACATCTTTTTGTGTTTTTTCTTAAAAAATAAGCAAAAATAAAATATTTTTGATATTTTCTTTGATCATTTTCGATGAGACAAAAATAAAATAAACTAAAATAAAATATTTTTGGCTTTTTGATAAATTTGAACAATTAAAATCTTTTTGAGATTTTCTGACCTATTAAATTAAACTTAAAAATAAATTAAAATATAACCAACCTAAAATTTACAAGTTAACTACTAAAATTAAAAGGAAACAAAGAATTATATAAAATTTAAAATTCTAACTATACTCCCTCTCAAATAAATACTGGTTCCTTTCCTTTTGATTTTCTGATTAAGCTCGTCAACCCTTTTAGCCTTAAAAATACAAACAAACCTGTATATTGTTTGCGTGCCACTCCGTGATGAACAATTCACACAACAATTTGTCAGGATCATTAATTATTAAAAATGTACATAGATAAGGAAATATTGAGTTTCAATGTTGTGACACAATCCTTAAATTTAAATAACAGATATTTTCTAAAATAAAGGAATTTCAATCACGATTGATTGAAATAGAATTATTTAAGACAATATCTGATATTTAACTGGAAGGCGGATTCAACATGCCGATATGGGATACTAAAAACTGAAAACGAGGTTCGTCTAAAGCTTTAGTAAATATATCCGCAAGTTGATATTCCGTGCCAACAAAATACAACTCAATGGTTCCCTTTTCTACGTGATCTTTAATAAAATGATACCTGATATCTATGTGTTTTGTTCGAGAGTGCTGCACGTGATTGCAAGAGATGGCAATTGCACTTCGAGAATCACAGTAAATTAGGATATTGGTGAGTGAGAATCCATAATCGCGTAATTGTGTTCTCATCCACAGCACTTGAGAGCAACAGCTTGCAGCTATTACATACTCAGCCACAGCTGTAGATGTGGAAACACAATTCTGCTTTTTGGAAGACCAACTCACCGGTCTATCTCCTAAAAACTGTATTCCTCCCGACGTGCTTTTTCTGTCAACTCTACAACCTGCATAATCAGCATCTGAAAACGCAGTAAGATCGAAATCGGTTCCCTTTGGATACCATAGACCAAGTTCGGGTGTACCCTTAAGATAACGAAAAATGCGTTTTACCGCAGTTAGGTGTGATTCTTTTGGGTCGGCCTGAAATCTAGCACAAAGACATGTTGAAAACATTATATCCGGCCTACTGGCAGTCAAGTATAGTAAGGATCCTATCATCCCTCTGTAAGTTGTATTATCAACACTTTTCCCAGAAGGATCGGTGTCTAACTTGCAGTTGGAGGCCATGGGAGTTGCGATACTCGTGCAAAAGTCTAACTTATACTTCTTGAGAATGTCAAGAGTATATTTCGACTGGTTCACAAAAATCCCATCCTCAAGTTGTTTGACTTGTAATCTGAGGAAAAAGTTCATTTCCCCCATCATACTCATCTCGAACCTGGACTCCATTAGGGCTGAAAAATCCTTACAAAAATTACTGTCAGTAGATCCAAATATAATGTCGTCGACATATATTTGTACTAGCATTATATGTGGGCCTTCCCTTTTAGTGAACAGAGTTGTGTCCACCACACCTTTATAGAAACCGACAGAAATAAGGAAATTTGAAAGATTATCATACCATGCTCGAGGTGCTTGTTTTAAACCATAGAGGGCTTTATCTAGCACATAAACATGGTCAGGTTTATGTGCATCAACAAAGCCTTGTGGTTGTTCAACATACACCTCCTCATTAAGTTCACCGTTCAGAAAGGCAGTCTTGACGTCCATTTGGTACACTTTGAAATCTTTGTGTGCCGCGTACGCCAAGAAGATTCTGATTGCTTCGATCCGTGCAACTGGAGCGAAGGTCTCGTCATAATCTATCCCTTCTTGTTGTCGGTATCCTTTGGCAACAAGTCTTGCTTTATTCCTTATCACAATGCCGTTCTCATCTCGTTTGTTCTTAAAGATCCACTTTGTTCCGATGACTGTACGGTCTTTTGGTTTGGGAACTAACCGCCATACTCTTAGCTGTTCAAACTGGTTGAGTTCCTCTTGCATTGCAACTATCCAATCTGGATCTGTCAGGGCTTCATCCACACGAGCGGGCTCTATCATACTCAGGAATGATGCGAAGAGGCATTCATTAGCAGATGCCCTACGGGTTTGGACTCCTGTTGATACATCACCAATGATTTGATCTGTTGGGTGACTTCGGGTCCATTTAATCTCGTGTGGAAGGGGTGCTCGGGATGGAACCTCTGTGGTTAATGTGGGGATGGATGAAGATTCATGGTCAATGGTTTCAAATGATGGTACCACTGGTTCCGGTTCGATTCCCGAGTGTTCAGGTGAAGGAAGAATTGTTGGTATTATATGTGAGGGTATTATAGGAGTGGATTCAACTGCGGATGTGTCGGTGGATGATGTAGATGGATGAAGGTATGTTGATGAAGATGGAGCGGAGAAACTTTGTGGCGCAGTTGAACTGGAAGGATTACCTACATTATTGACAACATTAGACACACTAGCGTTAGGACCGAAAAATTCAACATAAAAAGGATCAAACAAATTGACCAAATCAGAAAAAGAAAAAGAAATGGGGTTATTAGAAGAGTCTCCAGGCATTTGAGTAATGCGAGGTCCTGATTGATCAACTTCGGGTGCCAGTTCAGCCAACTCATCAAATGTGACATGCACACTTTCATTGACTGTTCTGGTTTGGGTATTGAATGCGCGATACGCCTTCGAGTTGGATGAGTATCCAATGAAGATCGCTTCATCCGCCTTTTCGTTAAACTTCCCGAGGTTGTCTTTGTCGTTCAGCACATAGCACCTGCAACAAAATACACGTAAGTACTTGATAAATGGTACTTTATTTAAAAAGAGTTGGTAAGGAGTTTTGTTAAAGCGCTTATGGATAATGGAGCGATTTTGTGTATAGCATGCTGTTGATACAACTTCGGCCCACAAGAACGGAGGTAGCTTCGAGTATGTGAGCATTGTACGAGCGGCTTCCACAAGCGTACGGTTACGCCTTTCCACGACCCCATTTTGTTGAGGTGTTCGAGCAGCAGAGTATTGATGCTGAATACCTTTGGATCGAAGGAAGCCCTCAACTACCGAGTTCTTGAACTCCGTGCCGTTATGTGATCTGATTGATTGCACTGACAGCTGCTGTTGGGTCTCGACACTCTTTATAAAATCTATGATTTCTTGAGCTGTCTCGTCCTTGGAACGCAAGAACCTGACCCAGGTATATCGTGAATAGTCATCTACGATAACCAACACATATCGTTTCCCATTTATGCTTTGAGTCCTCATCGGTCCGCATAAATCCATGTGAAGTAACTCCAATACTCTTTTTGTTGATGGTTCGGGCTTTGGTTTGTGAGATGATCGTTTCATTTTTCCTTTCTCACAAGCTCCACACAGATGGTCCTTTTCATAGCGCAATTCAGGAAGTCCTTTAACTAATTGTTTTGCAGCTAGCTTGTTGATATTATCAAAGTTCAAATGGGATAATCTTCGATGCCACAACCAGGAGTCTTTTGAAGAGGCTTTTGATAGTAGGAAAATGTTATCCTTCACTATTAGCTTAGCTACGTCAATGGTGTAGAGGTTAGAGTTTCGGGAACCTGTTAGGATTTCTTTTCCATCCATACTCTTAACACTGCAGTTCTTAGCTCTAAACGTTACCTCTAGTCCTTTGTCGCAGAGCTGTCCTATGCTAAAAAGATTATGTGATAACCCCTCAACATAGTCAACGTCCTTGATGACCAAATTATTTAGAACTAAGTCCCCGTATCCTTTGATGTGATCCTGATGGTTGTTCCTGAATTTTACAGTTCCGCAATACTGTTCAACAATGTTGGACAACAATTCTCTTCTTCCAGTCATGTGCTTGGAGCAACCCGAATCCATATACCAAATGGACTTAGCCTGAAAAACACATAAATTCATATAATGAAAAACTATATGCATTCAAACACATCCATTTTTAATTCACAATCAAACCGTGTTCTGAACCGAGATGTTCAGAAAACATGATGAGTTAAGACCGGGTCCTGGGCTGTGTGCTCAGAAGCCAAACATGTCGGTTTAAGCACAACCGACAAGGAAAAGAACGGGTCCTAGTCTATGGTAACTAGAAGCCATTTCTTTGAAGAACGGGTCTTGATCAGAAGTAACCAAGAACCATCTGCATAAAGATCACACAACCTTGGGTACCCACCTCAATATGGGTCCCTTTTTGTTAGGATTTCCAGATTTATATGGCACGTGTACAGTTTTAGGAACCCATTTAGCATTTGTGTGTGGTCCGGATGCATAACCCTTTGGAATCCATTGAAGATTGGATTTATTGGGCTTTGGAACCTTAGGCGCTGAAATTGCCTTTGGTTTTTGTCTTTTTGAGACCTTTTTGACCGTTGCTTTGGTTTTGGGCCTTGGCAACAGACAAATCTCAATTTTATTTGAGGCCGATGATGCAACATTTTTTGTTTTCTTTTTCCGAATTCGTTTAACAGGATATGGCACGAAAGCATTCATTTCAGGAACCTGTCGTCTATATCGAGTTGGACATAGATTAAATAAATCACTGAAAGAGTACTCTAAAGGAACAACAGAATTCGGTACATCATTACAAGCATTGTCACACACATTGTTACACAAATTGTCTTTAGAGATTACAGACGACCTATCTCTAGTAACAAATTCATTTGGCATTAAAGCCTTCTTCACAAAAAAAACTCGTAAAATCCATGGTGGTTTTTGGAACTCTTCTTATATGATCTGTAGGAACAAAACGATTAGAGTCGGTAAGCATGGAAGATTTAGACTTGACAGAATTTTATTTTTGTTGGTGAGTGGGTTTCTTAAAAGACTTGGATTTGATCTGATTCTTTTTAGAAACCTTATTTTTGAAAGGTTTTGAACACTCACCTTTATAAATGACAGAAGAAGTTTCAGCTTTGGCCTTACCTTTATTTAATGACACATATGGAATTTTTGTGGAATGAGAAACTGTTTGTTCTTTTGAAAAATCTTTCAATTTTTGTGAAACCATTTCAAAATTTTCTCTGTAGACAGTAACTTCCACAGATTGTTGAAAAGATTGATTTACAAATTCTTCTTCGCTCTTAAGAAGAGCATCTTGAAGATCAAGTGCTTTCTTTTGAGACGACTTCAATTCCTTTTCTAAAACAGTGATTTGTTGTTGAAGAACTTTTGCAGGAATATAAAGTTGAGGAGTTGATTTTACGGTTTCTGTTTTCAATTCAGCTTCTGAATAAGTTGACAAGAAGTCTTCCTCTAAAGTGGGTACTCTAGAAGAATAACTCTCGTTAAGTTCTTCATATTGAAAAGAAATTTATTTATCTTTACGAGCAACACGTTTCTCATTTTCTTGGTTTAAAACTTCTTTTGATGACTCAAAAAAGAAAGATTTAAGACCGTCTCCCATATAATTCATGTCATAAAATACAGGTAAAACATTTTGTGCTTTTTCCAAATATTTAGGATTTTTAAAACCAATTCCTTATTTAGAATGGTAAAACCTAGTTTCTTTGGGCTCATTTAAGTGGATAGTTTGTTCTGTTTGACCCCTTTGTAAAAATGCATCGTCCAGGGTCTTTATTCTTGAGTACAAACTTATCCTTTCTTCTTCAATCATTTTGTATTTTTCTAAACTGTCTATATTTTCCATATTTACCGCATCTAATTGTTTTGTAAGTACAGAAATTTCTTCTTTTAAAGAGAGTTTTTCTTTTGATAGCGTGTCCATGCAAGATTCAAGATATATATTCCTATCCTGAACATCTACTTTTTCTATTAACATCTGTTTTATAACATTATGATTAGTTAACCACTTTGAATGATATAATTCAGATGATTATTTTAGAGTTTGAGCTTGATGTTCAGCCTGTACACACTTTGCAGTTTCAGTATTTAATCTAGCTTGTAGATCAAGAATATGTGCGTGCAGTGTACATTCATTATCTACAAATAAATTATTTACATGTGCAGGAATGTAACAGGAATATACCTCATTTGACTCAGAACCGGATGTAGAGCATTCGGGATCGTTGGTTGTGGTCATCAGACATGCTGGTGGATTTTTCAATGTCTCCCCCTCAGCAGCATGATCTGAATTTTCAGCAGTGGAAACAGCACAGTTCTCCAACCCAATACGATCAACCATGTAACAGTTCTTGCCCTTGTCATCCTCCTTGTCGGAGTCTTCAGCATCCCAGTACTCTTCCTGGGCGACGAGGGCTAACGCATCCGTTCTTTTCTTGGCGGCCTCGAGCTTTCTCTCGTAATAAGCGACGTCTCTGTCAAAATTGTTCTTACACTCCCGAGCAAAGTGGCCCGGTTTACCACACTTGTAATAGAGACGTTCATCTGCGGCTTTCGGCTCGTCTGCTCTCGGTCGTTCATCTCTTCTCTCCGCCGGCCTCTTATCGGCGCAGTGATGCTCTATGCTGTCATCTCTTCTTCTGTCTCTTCTTTCGGGCTCTCTCCTCTCATCTCGGCGGTCATCCCTACGATCATCCCTTCGATCGTCCCGCCTCTCATAGTCCCGCCTGTCGTCCCTTCGATCATCGCGCCTATCGTCTCACCTTTCATAACGGCGATCATCTCGATAGTCGCGTCTATCGTCATACCTGCGGTCATCCCGATCATCCCTTCGGTATTCATCCCTGCGATAATCATCGCGTCGTTAATCCCTTCGGTCATCTGAGTACCTACGTGGACCGGTGTCATAACGGAGTTGATTGTTAGTCTTGTTGGAGAACTGTCGCTGTTGGAGACGGTTGGTCCACAAGGCTATCTGTTCCTGTATAGAAGCTTATTCCTCATCAAATACCTCACACTGAGGAGAAGCATACCTGTACTGCGACGACGAAGAACCTGGAGCAAAAGATGGTGTCGGAATCTGCGTGTTGGTGATCAAGGCGAGTGAATCATTGGGTTTCAATCCGGTGTTGGCTGATAGCAGTAGAGAGGCCAATTGATTTGCCATCAGCTTTTGTTGATCTACATCCCCTTGATACTTCTTGAGCTCCTTAAAGACGACATTGATTGATACCTCAGGAATGTTCAGGACTCGTTTCGTGGCCCGACAAGCAAGCTGCCACTCGGGGGCTAAGGCTGCAAAGAACTGGATGTTGATGTCATCCCTGTCCTTCTTTATGTGCAGTTTGTTCAACTCATTCAGGACCGCACAGAACCTTGTAAACGTGGCTTGCAGAGATTCCCCGTCTTTTGCGCGGAATTCTGTAAACTTAGCTTTTGCCTCCTCAATTTTGGCACGATCATCGAGATCTGCCCCCAGCATCTGGACTTCCAACTCGTCCCACATTTCTTTGGCAGACATTTTGCTGTCTACACCAACCAGAATATCAGTGGGGTGGGCCTGATAGATCAGATATTCTGCCCTCTTATCAGCATGCTGTCTGTCTCTCTCGGCGTCATTGGCCGGTTCTCGTTCAACTTTAGAGGCTAAGACAGGGGGGTCTGCCTCAGGTCGGGCTGCTATCTCCCGATAATAGATTACGGGACCTTCGGAGATGGACTGAAGCATCAAATTCCCAAGCGGTTGCATTCCAACGAATTTAAGGAACCGGGATTTCCATTGTTCATATTCATCTGGATAGAGAACAGGTGGTCTGTTCTCAGATCCGAGTACGAGAGCTTCGCGAGACATTATGATGGGTGCTGAGTAAAAAGTGAAGATCTTAAAGGTGGAAACTGGACACGGATGGGCTGGACTTAGGACGAATAGTACTGATTTCGGATGGAAGGGGAATTCGGATGAACTGATTTCGGATGAACAGTGTTTCGGATGCTCAGAACCGAGTTCGGATGAAAGGGGTTTCGGATGGTGAACCCTAATTCGGATGGAAAGTGAATTCGGATGGAGGATGTAATTCGGATGAGTACCTACTTCGGATGGTCAAGTTAATTTGGATTGTATTTCGGATGGTGGCTAATTCGGATTAACTTCGGATGGAACTGAGGGAGCTGAATTCGGATGGTCCGAATTCAGGTAAACAGTAATGTCCAGGTGGGGACCGAAATTGGATGGTCCGAGATCGGATGGTCCGAAATGGATATGGTCCGAATTGAAATTTTAAAAATTTAAGAACAAGTCCACAATAGTTAAATGGAAATGCCTGATCTGAACTTCGGATGGGACCTAAGTGGGGTCCGAAATAGGCAGATGGGGTCCGAAATGCACCTAAAAATGGTCCAAATTGGACCGAAGTGAGGTCCGAATTAGGGTGATATTTGGTCCGAATTAGGATCCTAGAGGGTCCGAATTGCTACAGTAAATGGGTCCGAATTACAGCAGGTTTTATCAGTTTTCTAAGGCAGAACTAAGCAGAATTCGATTTTATCAGTTTTAAAGCCTAAAAAATATTTCTAAATGATTGATAAACTATTTTAAACACTTTTGGTGATTTAAAATAACTTAAAACACCTAAAAACAGCATAGAACAAGCTAAAAAACCCACTAAAAACCCATATTTTTGAATGTTTTAAAAACTGCGAATCTTGATGATTTTAATGTAAATATGGAACTGAATGAGCTTGAAATCAGTAGAGGATTATATTGTGATGATTATAAGACTATAATAACACAAGAAACGCAGAAAAACAGAGAATAAAAAGATCTAACCGGATGGAATGATGAAGAACACGAAGAACACCTGAAAAACCCAGCAGAATCCGTAAATTTCAGTTGAAATCCACCTTTTGGGCTCTGATACCAATTGTAAATCTGTATTCCCGCAAACTATCAGCACCTTCAATGATTCTTTATCACTCACAAGAAGAATGTCAACTCAATAATTGTGTAATGATGAAAGAACAATAAGAATGTTGAGAGAATAAAGCAAATGACGGCTGCAGTAATTTCAATATGTCTCAACCGTGTCACATTACAAAACCCTAGGAGCCTATTTCTAGGCTCCTTTACTTAAGTATCATACATTGACACCTTTGGCCCATTGACTTTTACATAGACATAAAATACAAAGGAAATAAATACAAGACTAAACAATAACAAAATAATTATTACAAAACAACTTCCTATGATTGAAATAAAATGTCTGTTAGGCACAAAAAGGCCTCAGTCAAACCTGTTCTACATCTGAGGGGGAGATTTTATAATCAAACCTGTTGATGTATTTGAAGGTTGAATTTAAGGCCTGTTATATGCCTTATTGAAACCTGAAAATGATTTGCAATATCAGTCTAAAGCTGTTCTATATGTTGCATGTGTTGCAACTAAGACAGTTTGTCCAAGCTGCTCTGTCTGCTGAACAGGCTGGACATAAACTGTCTACGCTGCTCTACACTGTTGAGCAGCTTGGGCATTTTTAAAGTGTTCTGTTATTTGTGAATAGAACCTGTTCTTTGTGAACAGGCTAAACACTTTATGGAATTTGTTTCCAAGTCATCATGTATTGTTTTTGACTACAAGATCAGTTTACAAAGTCGAAGACAAAGTGGAAAACAGAACTGTTCAGCCTGCCCACGCTGTTCTGTAACATGAAGACAAAAGGTTATTTGAAAAAGGGTGACAGACCTTTTTCTTATATCAAAATAGGCCTTTACAAGGAAGAAAGACGCAAAGTTGACATTCCTAAATTAGTTAAAGGCAATGCAACAGTAGACAAAGTAAAAAGACAAAAGTTCTGCACATATGAAGACAAGTCTGCTTTTCAGAAAGGTGCAGAAAAGGTTATGTTGTCTTTTCAACAAGACTTTTCCTTTTCCTTCTGTCCAATGAAGATGTTTCTCTAAGATCCTCTAAGTGAGTATAAAAGGAAGCTTCTAAGGTCAGAAAGAATGTGAAGAAGAAAGCTAAGTGCTTAAACCAAGAGTGAACGTGCAAGTGTGATCTTCATGCATGCAAGTCTTCTGTAAACCAGCTTCTGTGTGATTAAGCTGTTTTACCTAAGCTGTTCCTTAAGTCTTGTAAACACAGTGAGTACTTCTTAGTGAGTGTATTCATTGTATACTAGTTCGAGTCTGTCTTAGACTAGTAAGCATACTGTTGTATCTGTCATCTCAGCTTGAACTATTCCGCATTCAAGCTTGTTTGTAATTAACAAATTGTTGATAATACATACAAACATTGAGAAAAGAGTGTGTAATTTTTAAATTGCTGTATTCACCCCCCTCTACAGCTTATAACTATATACTTTGGGAACCTCTCGGGACCTACACATACACTTGGAGAAATTAAAGGATCAGAAAGAATTGGTTGAGATTAACACTGAACTTATCGGTGCTAGAATTTCTGTTGTTACTCAAGATAGTGGGAGCATTGATGAACCTGAAGATGATAGTAACAGTGAACGCTCAACAGAAGAAGAAGAACCATTTTCACATATACCGACTCAGCCTCAGACAGTTGAATCACAGTTGGTTAGAAGATCTACCAGAGTTATCAAGCCTCCAGAAAAGTATGATCCATCACTCAGTTACCTGTTATTGACTGAAAAATGGTGAACCTAAGAGTTATTCAAAGGCATCTAAACAGAAAGATTCGTTGCAGTACGAGCGTGCAATGAAAGATGAAATGAGTTCTCTACATAAGAACAATACTTCCGAATTCGACCATGATTCCGTCAGACAAAACAGCTTTGGAGAATAGGTACACAGAATCAAGGAGGAACACAATGGATCTGAACAATATAAAGCTCGTCTTGTAGTTAAAGATTTTTAGCAGAAGACAAAAGTTGATTACAAAGAGATCTTTTCTCCAGTAGTGAAAATGACGACTATCAGATTGGTTTTGAGTATCATTGCCGCTGAGCTTTTGCATCTGGAGTAGCTAGATGTTAAACTCACATTTCTTCATGGCGGGCTTAATAAGGATATATACATGGTTCAACCCGAGGGGTTTAAATAAAAATTGAAAGAAAAGTTGGTCTGCAAACTGAAGAGAAGCTTGTATGGTTTAAAGTAACCACCTAAGCAATGTTACTTAAAGTTCGACAACTTCATGGAACGATAGGGTACGTGAGATGTGAGATGGATCAATTCTGCTACGTGAAGAAATTCAAGGCTTTGTATATCGTTCTACTTCTCTATGTAGATGATATGTTAATTGTCGGTGCAGATATGAATGAGATTAACATGTTAAAGAAACAAATGTCAAAGGAGTTTGAATGAAAGATTTGGGTCCAGCAAAACAGATACTTGGAATGAGCATCACCAGAAATTATCAAGATGGATCTCTGACATTATCCCACGAGAAATACATCAGAAAAGTGTTAGAGAAATTCAAAATGAATGACGAGAAGACTAGGTCGAGAAACACGTAGTTGGAAAGTCACTTTAATGTTACCAAGTACTAGTCTCCGAAAATGAAAGAAGAAAAAACAAAAATAAATGTTCCGTAGTCATCAGCAGTTGGTAGTCTCATGTACGCCATGGTTTGCACGAGCCCAGATATAGCTCTTTTCGTGGAGGTTATTAGTCGCTTTATGTCGAATCCGAGGAGAGAACATTGAGAAGTTGTTAAGTGGATTCTCAGATATTTGAAGGGTGCTTCAAAGATGAGTTTATGTTTCAGAGGTAAAGAATCAATACGCAAGGGTTATGTTTGTAACATCCCAATTTTGGGTAAATATACATGGAATTATTCAGTTGAGTTATTTAAATATTAATACCGAGTTCAGCCAATTGTTAAGTATTACGTGGAACCGTTACGGTGAAATTATGAGTTAACTGGGTTACAGAAGTAAGTTTTATAAAAGATTACAATCTTGTTAATTATTAAGTAATTTGGGGTCTGGTGATATAAACTTGTGCGTTTTAGGATAACGGGATTGGGAATTGGGTACCGAGTCGAGTTTGAAACGAAAACGTATATATTGTTGAGCTCTTTACTTGCTAAATTCATTTTTTATCTTCCTAACAGAAATCAAAGGTGTGTGTGAGCTTTTCTTTCCAGCATCAAACCAGCAACAATAATTAAAGTTTAAGGGAAATTAAACTTCAAATTGGTCATCGACCTCACTACCAAGTTAAAGTAAGTTTTGGGTTTGGAATTGTGAGTTTTATGTTGTTAATCGTTATCGGGATTGTGAATTGAGTTTATGTATGTTTCTGAGTAAATTCGGAATCAATTAAATGAGTTTTATGGAGTTAAAGTTGAGTTGTGGATTAAATCCCCTGGTTTGTGAAGAAAACAGAGCACCTGCTTCTGTTCGACCGTGAGCGCGGCCATGATCCCTTGTTCGCGGGCCGCGATGTTCTTAAGATGAGCTCGGGCCGCGTTGCCACGAGTACGGGCGCGATGGGATCACAGGCGGTGGAGAGTTGAGGTCGACCCACGCCGTGATAAGCGCGACCGTGACTTCCTGAGAGCAGTCGCGATTCGTCTAGGGATTGGTTTTTTGTGCTACTCGGGATACGTGTTTGAGTATAAGGGTTTGTGTATGTTACTCGGGATTCGTGTATAGAGTCATTGAGATGTGGTTGTGACATTGGGTTATTATATTGTGATTCCAGGGTCTCGAGTTGATAGGGTTGGGATACAGGAGGGAACTGAGACTTGAGGAGTGAGATTTCAGGGTCAGGTCAGTTTGCATGCTTTTTCTGAGATACTTGTACGATTATTTGTTTTATATATGCATGATCTTTTACTGAGTTTTGATACTGAGATTATTATGAGTTTTATTACGAGTTTTATATTGATATATTATCATGCATGTATAATTGAGTTTAATTGAGAACTGTGTTTCATTATATGAGATTTGGGACACATGAGCTACCAAGATAATTAACCGCGCGACTGGGCAGGGTCCGGGTCGATCCTGATTCCCTTTTGAGTCCCTGACGGCTGCTTTGTACGGTCTAGGGATTAGGGTACGTGGATTATTCCACACGGGATGCGTACCTATTCTGAGTTACCTTGTGGGATATCATATAGCCTGAACATTTTACTACTAAGTTTACTACATTTTACTAAGCTTTTAATAATCATACTACTAATTCTTGCATTCTCACCAACATTAGGTGACCGTGTGTTGAAAATGTGTGTGTCTCAGGTGACCAGAGTTCTAGTAGGCATGTTGGACCCAAGTAGGCTTCACATCAGAGTTCGAGGAGTCTAGCTACCTTTCTTAGAAGTAGTTATGATTTTGTGGTTTATGTACTTCGGATATTATGTGATCGAACACGAGTAACCGTGACTTACTATGTAAATTAAAGTTTTAAATTCTCGAGGTTTCCACATCTTTAAATTGGGTCAATTAGGGATGATTATATTATATTTTGGTTGACGTGTTAATTATGTGATATTGTGGAGCAGATCAAGGGTGTTACAATATTAATGTTGATCTGGGTGGTTGTAAGAAGACTATCAAAAGCACGTCTGGGTGTGTTTTCACAATGGGAGGAATCATAGTCTGTTGCATGTTGAAACTTCTAAAAAGTGTAGCTTTGTAACTATAGAAGCTGAGTACATGGTTGCAGGTGAAGCCAATAAGGAGTTTGTTTGGTTGAAGATCTTCTTGCTAAACAACCAGATTATCCCTCTGACAATGAGAGTAATCTAAAGTTTAAGAAGAATCTGGTTTATCATGAAAATACTAAAACACATAGTGACGAGATATCACTTTATCGTGGGATTGATTGTGAAGGTTCAATGGAAATGAAGAGTATCTCGGGTGTGAAGAATCCAACAGACATGTTTACTAAATCGGTAACGCTGGATAAGCTAAAGTTGTGCAGAGCTTCAGTTGGCCTTCAGGAATGATGTTGAGAAGGGTAGTGGCAACCAGGGGAGATCTGAGCTTAATGGGTTTATACAGAATTATAGAAGGTTATCTTGTGGAGCGCAGTACCTCATGTTTTGAAGCCTCCGAGTGGGAGATTGTTGAGGTGTAGGCTTCGTCCCACATTGGGACTTAGTCTTTAAAATTGTTCCATGTTGATCATTAGATATGAGATTAGTCTAATTCCTATTCTATATATATGATGTCTTGTACTTGTATCATTTATCACTGAATAATAAAGTACCCTAGCTGCCCATGTGGATGTAGGTCAGTTTAGACCAAACCACATGAATCTTTTGTGTATGTATTGTTATTATGTGCGTGTGTGTTGTGTGATTAACCCTAACAAAGTATTGATAACAAAGTATTTATATTTAAACTTATTAAATTTAATTTAAATAAGAATGATGATAAAATTATGAAAAATCAACGTGATGCATCGAAAGATTACCACGTGACAAAATTATCTCCCTTTCTTATGAATTAGTCACCAACATCACCTTGCCACCCACCCACTCAAACCAACACAATATGGAAATTATGAGAAAAATACCAAAACAAAGAATTCAACCCTCATCCCCATAACGTAAATATGTTCACATATAAACATTCATTAACCAGAAATTTGTTTAAGAAACACCAAAATAAATAATATCTCATTCATAAAATATAAATTTTAGTTCAAAGATAGACCAAAAAGAATAAATATATAACTTTTTGTTCTTGAACACTACAACCAACAACCATTACCACGGTCTAATACAGCAACACCGCCTCAAACCACCACGAGAAACTCAAAATTTTGAAGTCCAAATTTAGAAAAACATTCATTAAAAAACGAGTTCTAAGTCTAAGGACCAAGATCTAAGACAGATCCGAGGGTTATTCATTCACAATTCACAAATTCAAAAGCAGCTCTAAGAAATTCTGCAACTCAAAAATTCAAAAATGTTGCTAAAAAATCACTAATAATCATAACTAGCTAAGAAACCAAAAAATCAAAATGAGTTGCAATTTTGATAGATCAACTAAGAACCCCAAATCAATTATAAAGTAGAAAATATAGGTGATCATTTTGACACAATGGGTTAAATGGGCGTGAGGGTCAAAATGTCATGTAGTAAAGAGCTAAGATTGAACATAAATTTTTAAATAAATAAATTCTAGAAAATGAGGTATGAATTTTTTTTAATAATATGTAAACCTTTTGTCTTTTGGTCGTCAAATCGTTCGACCCGTTTGGTTGAATGGGCCAGAAGAAAGAAGAGGTAGCAAAATAAAGAGGCAGTGGCCGTGGAGAGAATAAGCAAGGAGAGATCCGCGAAGTCGACGAATGCTTAAAAGAGACAATGGTGATTGTAGAATGAAGTTGACAAAATCGGTGGTGAAGTAAAGAGAAAGGCAATGAAGCCTTAAAGGAGGGTTTTGAACTTTTGCTAGGTTGGAGGAAACGAAAAGGCTTGCAGACAATTTTAAGTAAATTATTAAAATGCTACCTAGTATACGGTTTTGGTTGACATCACATGTTACGTGCTATTATATGACACATCAAAAGAGTTAATCCTTACTGGTTTAACATGTCAATATTCATTAAATAATTTTTTTTTAAAAATTTGATACTTTTTATAGGATAAAATGAAATGGTTACCTTAAACGCTAAAAGTGATAAACTTTGGTACTTATTTTAGCAAATAGTTTTATAATATAATATATATATTCTATTCTACACTACTAACAAATAAGTAACTTTGTGCCACATCTATATCTATAATTTATCTATCTATAAATAAATATCAATCTATCTATACTATTAAAAGAGTAACTATTGTAACATCCTCGGATTTATTTTATTGTATTTTGGTTAAAGAAAGTGGAAAAATATATATTTAAGTTGAAATTTAAGCGATTATTATGTATTTTGGATATTTAGAAAGTTTGTTGCTATTTTAAGAAAATTTGAACTCGGAATCATTGTTATGGAGTATTAAGAAACTAAAGTTATTAATGATAATTTTAAGAATAAATCAGTATTTTATGGAACCGGTTAAGTTGAGGGGTGAAATGTGCAAAAATGATGAAAGTTGAATAAAAAGGGCAAAAGACTTCATTTTCACCATTTCACTCTCTCACTACACTCTCTCTCTAGAAATTTCCTCTCTACATCTCTCTAAGATATCTCACAAACCGACCGTCCGATTATCGAGAATTATACGTCATCGGAAAGATCTCGAGGAGTACTACAACAATCTGCAATTGGATTTCTGATTTCGTACGAATTGAGGTAAGAATCGACTCTTTTAAGTTTGTTGTTTCGGTTTTGAAGAAACTAGAATTTCGAATCTGTTGTTTAGGGTGAATTGGAGCTTGTTTTGCTTGAAATATTGCAAGAATGTGATAGTATATGCATAATAGAATCGAAGCTAGGCATGATACTTGACATATTCATGATTTTTGACTTAGAAATGCAGGATTTAAGCTGAAATGATGAACAAACTCGAATATGCCAAGAACAGAGTCGAAATGCAAGAACAAACTCGAGTTTGGTACTAGATTCGAGTATGTTTTCGAGTGTGTGTCATTAGATTCGAATGGGGGTTTCGAATCTACCCTAGATTCGAAGGGTGGGTTCGAATCTATCCCCTAAACTCGAAATAGGTTCGAATCTGATGCTTGGGGGTCGAATCTAGTCATCAGATTCTAAGGTGGTTCAAATCTAACCCATTAAATTCGAGTTTAATGCCAAAAATTGAGAATCCTACTCTCTAAACTCGAGTATTATGAATGAAACTCATAAACAACACATAAAATGATATGAATTATACAAAGGACAAGATGTAAACTTGAAATGGGTTCAACTTATTTGTATTATGAATTTGGACATAGACCCGAGATGGGGGAAAATATTGCAAAATTTACAAAACATAGTCTTATGAATTTAAACGGTTTTTGACTCGTGATATTGTTGTAATTAATATAACAGGTCCCTTGTGGTGTTGTTTAACCCACAGTGGGGTACTTGGTGGATCCGGTTGAAAGCCGTGGAGAAATAATATTGGTTGACATTTAATTACGCACCCACTGTGAGTACAGTAGATTTCGCATGTTTATATCTGTTTTATGTTAAGCTTTGCCTGCTGAGACCTGTTGTTTCATTTGTTTGGTTGGAATTCTACTAACTTGCGTACATTTAGATGCACATTCCTACTTGTTGCATGTCCGTTCGATTGTTGTGCATCTAGTGATGGACCGGTGGGTCGCATCAATTACTCTGATGTTACTGCGCTATATGACGCTGGAGCTGATCCCTCCAGGTCCGGTAGGCAGTATGTCATCCCCGATGTTATGTTTGTCTCAGATGGTATATTTTAAATGCCGAGTTTTGGGCTTGAAGGGGCTGCGGCTCTGGTCCGTACTTTGTGTACGAAGAGGATATCCGATGTTGGTCATCTGTGTTATCCTTGGGCTTCATAAAAATTTATAAAATGCGTAATCTTTGTATTCACTAAGCCTTTGCTTATACCTCAGTTGTTGCATTTTTACAGGAAAGGGAAAGTCTACTGCCGGACCTTCTAGTTAGGTCATTTTGGGAAGATTTGGAAGACTTGGCACTATTTCATTGGTAATTATGTTATGAGACAATGTTGTAATATATTCTGGATGATTGTAATAATTGTAATGGGTGTGTAGCCTTAGACTTGGTACCTTATAGCACAGTAGGGTGTTTGACACTGTTGCACTACTGTACTTATGTATTTTTAATGCTTCCGAACTTAATTTAGGTTATCAGATCATTATGTTATTGCATGTTATATGTTTATATTTTCAGAACATGTCTGGAGGAATGACACCTGAAGAAGCAAGAGAAATGATGCTAGCTTATTAATTATCAAATCAAACAAAATCTAATGCTCTACTAACTTATTACTTAAATCTATTCAAATCTAATATAATCTACTTTTAAATTCAAATCAAATCAAACAAAATTTGATAATCTACTAACTTATTAATTATAAGATAATATAATAAAGTTTAAAAAAGGGGAAATTGCGCAAAAAACCTCTAAGTTGGACCATTTTTGCGATTAAAACCCCCAACCATTTTTCATTGCAACAAAAACCTCCAACTGGTTAAAACTTTGTAAATTTGGGCATTTTTTCAAAAAATCTGACTTGCAACCGGTTTAGCCGGTTGCAACTTGATGACGTGTAAAACTTTTAAATAGATTTTTGCGTAAAAAACCTCCAACTTGATTAGTTTTCTCAATTAAAACCCCAAATCATTTTTAATTTGATAAAAACCCTCCAACCAACAAAGATAATTAAAATTGAGTCTTCACTGATTGCATTTTGATAACATAGATATTTATTAAACTTTTATTTATCAAACAAAGAATTTGTTTGCCAATGAAACCTCCACCCTCTAGGCTAGCGAACCTCACTGCTCTGGCTAATCATATTCAGATGCTAAGATGGAATATAAATACATGAAATTGAACATAAAGCTGAACCTAAAAATGCAACTCATGAACACAAAATGAAATCGATTCTATCGGCACAATTGAAGTTAAAATTTAAGATTAAACGACAAACATACATACATAAAATAAACAACACTGAACATAAAGAGGAGATAAAGTAATCGGAGTTGCCGGAGGTAGAGAAAAAGAGAAAATGTAAATATTATTGTTGGTTAGAGGTGAGAAATATATAGTTAAGGGTTTTAATCGAAAAAGTCATCAATTTCAGGGTTTTTTATGCAAAAATCCAGTTAAAGAATTATACATGTAGTGCCACGTAGGCGCCACGTAAGTCGGGTTTGCCATGTGGACGCCACGTGTGTGACATGTAAGCATAGCAACCTATTATAACCGGTCAAGTCCTAATTTCAAAAGATTTTGTCGGTTAGAGGTTTTTTGTGCAACCAAAAATGGTTAGAAGTTTTAATCACAAAAATGGTCCAACTTTAAGGTTTTTTACGCAATTATCTCTTTAAAAAAATCTATAAGAAAATAATTACTCTTCATATATATTTAGAAATATACAAAATTAATAAGTCATAATAAATAAAAATATCACCTTAAATACTTTTGTTTAAAAAATAATATTTATATCTTTATCTTTTTATTTATTATATTTTATATATATTAAAAATATCCGTGTAATACACGGGTATAAACTAGTAAATAAATATATGTGCATCCTACTTGTCCTCCATGTCACTTGACATACTAGACTTTTGACATTTGTCAATTACCATTTCAGATTTAAAACAATATTCTAATTAGATTTCTTTTAAATATGAATTTGACCATAAATTAATAAATTTTGAAGGTACGAAACTTTAAACTTAAAGTTACTTTTATATATAAATTTATTAATATTATTATATATAACTATAAGTTATATACATTAAATAAAATATTATGGTGAAGGGTATGGTTACCCTCCCAAATTCACCATTTTGGACACCTCAGCGATACATCAGTTTTTCGCTCTAAAATCATTTACATTCTAAAACTTTGGAAATACCCATCATTCTCACTTTTTATCTTTCTTATTTTTTATTATAAAATAAAATACATTTATAATTTATAAGTAAAACTTAACTATTTAATTTTATAAAAACTAGAAAATAAAATTTACAAGATATTAAAAAATAAAAGTTGTGAAACTATAAAATAAAAATTAAGAAACTAAAAATTAAAAATTATACGAAATTAAATATTATAAAATTATGAAAAACTAAAAGTTAATAAACAAAAATCGCAAACCCCAACGTACCGCAATTTGTCTTTTTTTTTTCTCTAGTGTCGCTTCCAATACAGCACCTTGTAAATGATCATGTGGTTTTGCGAAAAACTTTATATCTCTTTGATGTTGATATTCATTCATGGACTCGTAGTGATACTCCAGTTTGTCACACCCTGCTACCCCGGTTGGCAGCGAGGCGTGACGAGTGCGGAAGCGTGACCATAATCATAATGAACGACCACTATATGGACGTTTTCAAAAATACATCGATATAACCTTAAAAGGTAGAAACGTTTTACATAACCCGTAAATAATAAAGAGTAGTTCGCAAGGTACAGAGATTTGAATACATAATTAAATTATCCAAAATAATGCAAATAAATCTCCGACGGTTTGAAAAAGAATGCGACTCCTTAAGTGCGGAAGCCTGAAAGTGGTTACTTCTGAAGGCATACTTGCCTTAATTACCTGAAAATACATGCTAAAATACGTCAACAAAAATTGTTGGTGAGCTCATAGGTTTACGCGAAAAGACCAGTTGTATGGACATTATCAGATGAGTTGAATTTATAAAATCATAAATTCCGTGTATGTATTACATAAACCATCATGCAACCGAAGCTTAATTAGAATGAGTTTGCCCTGTGCAGTATTCCCATAAGTAATACCGTGTGTTGAATATATATGCACTCGCTGTTAGCCGAACCGAGCTAACACGAATGGGGGACATGACTCCCAATAGATCTATCCACAATATACTCGCGCTTACAAATAAATGCAATTAACGGTTCATGATATAAGGGGTGATGGAATCCGAACATGTAATACATATAAGAAATAAACAGTTTTGATGTCCATATGAAAAACAGTGCATGTATTTCCACCCCAATAGATAGTGAAAAATAGGGGCAATGAAGACTCACCGAACTTGTGATGGCAAAACGACGCGCAAAAATGCAAAAGTGCGTTGTTTGATGGGTGATGAAACCGGAGGTGTTTAACCGAGTCCTAAATGATGATAAGGACTTAATATCACTAATATATGATAATATGTATATTTATAGATTTTTATGTCTTAAATCACCCAACATTTCAAGTTTATAAATAAAGTGCGCTTAAAACGTCAAGTTTATATATATATACAATTTTCCAGCTTTTTCGGAGGTTTTTCGGCCTACTTTGAGGCTGTTTTTGACCAAGCTCCAAAATGTTTTAGACTTTGGTTTTCTAGGACATTAAACTACTATATACAAAGGATTTTTAGAATCAAGAACGGCCATTTTTCGAGTTGTTTAGGTTGGTGAAAAATCTCGTTAAAAACGCTATGTTGACCATTTTTGAGCTGTCAAACTTTCGGTTTCTCAAATAATTCTGGAGGTCTTAAACTTCAAAATAAATTATGAAAAATTGCAGATCTATAGTTAAGACATAGATCTAACTTTTGAGACAAGAATCAACTCATTTCGTTGAGTTATGATTTAGTTATGATTTTTCAAAGTCGATATAAATTTTCTGCCGAAAATCCGTAGTTTATAAACTTGAAACAACTTATGATTCTTGTTGTTTATTCAAAGACTACTTGTATAAAAGTCATAATAGTTATAAAAACACATATATATCACATGTTTTCATAATATTAACACTTTTATAATGTGTTCATATATTCATAAACACATTTAAGAAACAACTTAAAAAAATAAAACTAGAAACTTATAAACTTGAGTTTTTATGAAACTTGTTGTTGTTGGTGATTATATATATTATGCAAGACTTATATAAACATAAATATATGATGAAATAAGTTAGTATTTACTTACTTTGATGTATTTGGAGTATGAAATTGAGAAGAAGTTGGAACTCTTGCAAGATTTGAACCAAGAACACTTGAAGTTCACCAAGAACACTTGAATTTCACCAAGAACACTTGAATGAAAATGTTTGTAGTGTGTGTGTGTGTGGGATCCGGTTTTGAGTGGAGAGAAAGAGATATTTGGTGTGAAAATAATGAAAAGGAAGACCTCTATTTATAGGCAAAGTCTTGGTCTTTCAAATGGAGGTGGAGTGTAAGATCATGTTGAAATGAAAGGAGAATGGGGTGTGAAAGATTTGATTATGAAAGGTTATGGAGTTGGGAAATAAAAAATTGAAATCAAATCTTGGGTAGTACTACCCTATGACCAGATTTTTATGGATTATTTTCATGTATTTATATATTTTTTTTTTGTATAAAAGTATTTAGAATGTATTCTTGTATTTTCCTTTTCTTGTAAATTCATAAATACTTTTGAATGCATTGTTTTAATGAATTGTTTTAGTCTTGCATAATTAATGTTAAGTAATTGTATTAGTATATGATTAGTGTCACTAATCATAATTTAATTATGTACTTAGTTGAATTAATCCCTCATATCGTAAATTGATCGGATTAATTGATTTCCCGATTCATCGCACCGATAAATTTGATTCTAATTGAGTTGAATTTTCTAATAACCCTTGTTAATCACTTGATTAATTTCTAATGACCACTGATTAGGGTATAATTGGCTATTAAATACAGATTAGGTCATTGTTGCTAACCTGGTTTAGTGCCGGATGTTACAGTCTCCCCCTGTTAAGGGAATTTCGTCCCGAAATTTTATCTTGTTTCCTCAAGGGTATTGTTACTTAAGAGTAGATGAGAGTATCTTTGCTTTTACTGGCCTTTGCATGCCCTAGATAATTCTGGTTCATGCCTAGAATTCCATCTGACCTTGAGGATGGGTATACAACTGTGCTTCCATCCTTTGACCTTACGGTCCATGATTTCAACCGGCTCTTTGGTGAAGCAAAGTTTATCATTTAGTTAGATCTCTCCCAAGGGGTAACAAGTGTCTCCTCTAACAACCACTTCTTCTTATTCGATACATGGAAGGTATTGTGCATGCTGCTAAGCTCTGGTGGTAACTCTAAACGATAAGCTACGAGTCCAATCCCCTTTAAGACTTTGTATTGCCAATGTATCGAGGGTTTAATTATCCTTGTTTCCCAAATCGTAACACGCCCTCCAGGCAAAGACGTTCATCAATACTTTGTTCTCCTATAGAACTCAAGGGGAATTTTGGAGTATTTTACATCTGCATAACTTTCGTACAACGCAGCAACTTTTAGTCAGTTTCCGTATCTGTACTATCATTTATGGTAGTATTTCGTGAATGGTCCTTAGGGCCAGTGAGTGGCTATTTACAATCCTACCCGACAATCGGCGATCGACAACTTTCCGCCCGTAGAGGGCCCTCAAATGGAGCAAGCGTTTAATACTCGGTGATACTATTTGGGGTAATAATTCCACTAGAGGCAATTCAAGTATCCCAATTACACCAGGCTCTTAATGTGTGTTCTAGGGTTTGGATCGTTCTATTATTCTGACCATTGGTCTGAGGGTGATAAGTGGTACTCATGTCCAAGTTTGTATCCAAAGCTTGTAGTAATAATTGCCAAAAGCCTATATGTAAATCTGCTATTCGTATCCGAAATGATTTAAATAGGCACTCCGTGTCCGGAGATGACTTCCTTGAGGTACGTTTGGACTAGCTTATTCATTCTATTGTTCTTCTTTATTGGTAGGAATGTGCGGATTTTGTTAGGCGGTCGACTAATACTCAAATGGTTTCTTATGTTTGTCTTAACTTTGGAGCATGTTAGGAATTTGTTGACATATGTGGCAATGTCATCCTTCATGTTAGGCCACCCGTACAGCTCCTTAAGGTCATGATACATTTTATCGGATCCGGGGTGAACGACATATCTTAATTTGTGTCCTTCATCCATAGTCAGCTTTTTTATTCCACCAAAAAGAGTAATCAGATTCTATTCACGAAATATCGATTTTTACTATCCCTTATCCTAAACTATTTATCCACTTGTACTCTTAACGGCTTAGCTCATTAGTTTTCCTCAGGTGATAACGAATTTTCACGGTTACAATTACTTATTAGTTCCATCCAACGGTACTACTTCGTATTCGACTCTTTCTGGTTCGAGATGTGTTGGAGGCTCTTATGGTCTGTGAATACAATACACTTCATACCGTACAACTAATGTCTCCAAGGATAAAGACTACTGCTTCAAGATCCAGATCATGCGTTGTGTAAATCACCTAGTGAACCTTAAGTTTTCATAAAGCATAAGCTATGACCTATCTTTCTATATCAACCCATTGTGTGAAGTGTCATACTAATCTATAAATTTCTCGTTCCTCTTAGGTATGGACAAAATAGGCGCGCTGCACAGTTTGTGCTTTAATAACTGAAATGATATCTCCTGATCCTTGCTCCAATCATACTTAATGTCCTTTCGGGTCAGTTTTGTTAGAGCTCTGGTGAACTTAGAGAAATTTCTGATAATTGCTTATAATAAGTGGCAAGTCTTAAGGACCGTCGTATTTTTATGGGGGTTCTAAGAGTTAACCAATTTCTGATAGTCTCGATCTTGGCGGGGTCAACTTGGATTTCTTTACTATTGATCACGTGACTGAGAAATCTTACCTATCTTAGTCAAAAGTCAAACTTAGAAAGCTTGGCATATAGTTGTTCTTTCTTCAACAACTCTAGAATCAGTCTTAAATGTTTGCTCGTGCTCCTCCTTGTTTCGTGAGTAGATTAAGAAGTCATTCAAGAATACAATCACAAATTTGTCTAGATAAGGTTTGCACACCTAATGAGGTCCATGAGTATCGTTGGGGCACTGGTTAATCCCAACGGCA
>JAANYP010000463.1:88268-104056 GCA_020465985.1 Centrapalus pauciflorus | reverse complement strand
CCGCATTTCATGGAGTCGCATGCATATTTCGAAAACTAACGGAGATTTGACTGCATTATTTTTGGACGCATTAATTATGTTTCAGAATCTCTGTATTACGCGAACTTCATTCCTTTCATTTTGTAAAACATTAATACATTTTTAAATTTTAATGTCGTAATATTTCGAAAACGTCCATATAGTGGTCGTTCGTTATAATTATGGTTACGCTTCCGCACTCGTCACGTCTCGCTGCCAACCAAGGTATGCCTTCAGAAGTAACCACTTTCAAGCTTCCGCACTTAAGGAGTCGCATCCTTTTTCAAACCGTCGGAGATTTATTTGCATTATTTTGGACAATTTAATTATGTATTTAAATCTCTGTACTTTGCGAACTACTCTTTATCATTTACGGGTTATGTAAAACATTTCTACCTTTTAAAGTTATATCGATGTATTTTTGAAAACGTCCATATAGTGGTCGTTCATTATGATTATGGTCACGCTTCCGCGACGTCACGCTTCGTTGCCAACCGGGGTAGCGGGGTGTGACTATTTGCATTATTTTGGACAATTTAATTATGTATTTAAATATCTGTACTTTGCGAACTACTCTTTATCATTTACGGGTTATGTAAAACATTTCTACCTTTTAAAGTTATATCGATGTATTTTTGAAAACGTCCATATAGTGGTCGTTCATTATGATTATGGTCACGCTTCCGCGACGTCACGCTTCGTTGCCAACCGGGGTAGCGGGGTGTGACACTTAGGCTTTAAATTCTTTTAAGTAATTTCATCATGTAGAAATATAATAATAATGTTAATGCCAATTAATTAGCATTCTCTACTTCACATATAATTAAAAAAAGCATAACTATTAACAATGTCAATTAATTAGCATTTTAATATCATAAATATCAATTATATATATAACTAGTTTATAACACACGTATTACGTGGATATTTTTAATTAAATTTTTTTATATAAAATATATATGAGTAAAATAAAAACATACAAAAATAATAATTGTGTTTATTTTTTATTATTTACAGATTAAAAAATAGAGTATATTTATCTTTTTAAAAAAATATTAAATTGTATTTATCTTTTATTTTCTATAAGTTGTAATTATCTTTTTGGTGAACGTAGAGGTGACACGTGACATTTGATGTTTTCATTTATTATACATAATAATAATAATTTCCAAAACTAATTCAAATTTTTACATTTGGATCTAATTGATGATTATTATGGATAATAATGATATATATTTATTTTAGGTAAACATTAATTTTAAATGTTACAAAATCTAATTTATTGTAACATCCTCGGATTTATTTTAATGTATTTTGGTTAATTAAGTGGAAAATATATATTTAAGTTGAATTTGGGCGATTATTATGTATTTTGGATATTTAGCAAGTTTGTTGCTACTTTTAAGAAAATTGAACTCAGAATCAATTTTATGGAGTATTATGAATTTAAAAGTTATTTATGATAATTCTAAGATTAAATCAGTATTTTATGGAACCGGTTAGGTCGAGTGGTGAAATGTGCAAAAATGACGAAAGTTGTATAAAAAGGGTAAAAGGCTTCATTTTTCCATTTTACACACTCTCTCTCTACACTATCTCTCTAAGATTTTTCTCTCTACATCTCTCTAAGTTATCTCACAAACCGACCGTCAGATTATCGAGAATTATACGTTAACGGAAAGGTATCGAGGAGTACAACAACAATCTACAAACGGATTTCTGATTTCATACGAATTGAGGTAAGAATCGAATCTTTTAAGTTTATAGTTTCGGTTTTGAAGTAAACTAGAATTCGAATCTGTTGTTTTGTGCGAATTTGAGCCTGTTTTGCTTGAAATGTTGCTGGAATATGATAATATATGCATAGTAGAATCGAATCTAGGTATTATACATGATATATTAGTGATTTTAGCCTTAGAAATGAAGGATTTAAGTTGAAATGATGAACAGACTCGAATATGTCAAGAACAGAGTCGAAATACAAGAACAAACTCGAGTTTGGTACTAGATTCGAATGTGTACCATCAGATTCTAAGAGGGAATTCGAATCTGATGCATGGTTTCGAATCTAACCCATTAAATTCGAGTTTAATGCCTAAAATTGAGAAATATACTCTCTAAACTTGTATATTTTGAATGAAACTTATAAACAACACATAGAATGGCAAGAGTTATTCAAAGGACAATGTATGAACATGAAATGGGTTCAAACTTTAGTTATAGTGCGAATTTAGACATGTACCCGAAATGGGGGAAAATATCGCCAAACTTACGAAACTTGATTTTATGGATTTAAACGGTTATTGATATGAGGAATTGTTGTAATTAATAACAGGTCCCTTGTGGTGTTGTTTAACCCACAGTGGGGTACTTGGTGGATCCGGTTGAAAGCCCGAAGAGAAATAATATCGGTTAAAAGATAAATTACGCACCTACTGTGAGTACAGTAGATTTCGCATGTTTATATTTGTTTTATGTAAGCTTTGCCTGCTGAGACTTGTTGTTTCATTGATTGTTTGGAATTATACTAACTTGCGTAGATTTAGATGCACATTCTTACTTGTTGCATGTCCTTTCGGTTGTTGTGCATCTGGTGATGGACCGGTGGGTCGCATCGATTACTCTGATGTTACTGTGCTATATGACCTGGAGCTGATCCCTCCTAGGCCCGGTAGGCAGTATGTCATCCCCGATCGTACGTTTGTCTCAGATGGTATGTTTAAATGCCGAGCTTTGAGCTCGAAGGGGCTGCGGCTCTGGTCCGTACTTTGTGTACGAAGAGGATATCCGATGTTGGTCATCTGTGTTATCCTTGGGCTTCATAAAAATTTATAAAATGCATAATCTCTGTATTCACTAAGCATCCGCTTATTCCCCAGTTGTTGATTTTTATTTTACAGGAAAAGGGAAGTCTACCGCCGGACCTTCTAGTTAGGACATATTGAAGATTCGGAAGATTTTGGTATTGCTTAATCGGTAATTATGTTATGAGACAATGTTGTAATGTATTCTGGATGATTGTAATAAATGAATGGGTGTGTAGACTTAGACTTGGTACCTTATAGCACCGTAGGGTGTTTAACACTTGTTGCACTACTTTAATTATGTTATTGTATGTTGGTGATTAATCCTGGGTGTATTGTATTGGTGGTTGTTGTGGCAAGGGTGTCACATGAGATGGTATCAGAGCAGTTGTTTGAGATTCAAGTGTCCGTGAGGTCTTGATCTCAAACATTAGGTAATGATATGTAGTGGTTTAAGTAAGGATCTGAACTAAGATAGGTTATGATCTAGTAATTATAAGAGATTGACTATCATACGGGACAAATAAGTGGTGTCTTTAAACTGATGACATGTTACTAAACAAGTTATATGTTTATATTTTCAGAACATGTCTGGAGGAATGACACCTGAGGAAGCCAGAGAGATGATGCTAGCCATGATGGCTGAGCAGAATAAAATGATACAAGATCAGTTTCGGGCTCGAGATGAGGCCGATGCTAAGAGAAGAGAGGATAAGAGAAAGAACAAGGAGAAGGAAGGGGGTAACAACGAGGAACGGGATGACAACACTGGGTCGTCTAACAAACCCAAAGGTTGTCGTTTTAAGGATTTTAAGTGAAATGGAGCAGTCGAGTTTAATGGACTCGGTGATGCTGTTGCTGCTCTGGAATGGATAACAGCCACAGAACGGACATTCCGAATCGGTGATTGTGCTGAGAAGGACATGGTCCGATTCGCTACTGCTATGTTCACCAAAGACGCAGTAATGTGGTGGAATTCAATGGTGAATGCCTTAACAATGGAGAAGGTTTTTAGAATGACATGGGCTGAGTTTACTGAAATTTTGCACTCAGCAATACTGCCCGGCCGATGAACGCCGAAGACTAGAAGCTAAGTTCATGACACTAATTCAGGGAACTAAGTCTGTGTCCCAATATGCAGTAGAGTTCACGAGGCTAAGTTTATTTGCGCCTCATCAGGTTGATACAGAAGAAAGAAAAGTTACTCGATTTGAGGTTGGTCTTGATTTGGAAATCCGAAGGGTGATGAGCAACGTACGTTACCCCACGTTTGCTAGTCTGCTGGAAGCTGCCAGAAATGTAGAACAGATCCTGATTATCTCAGGATATGTGATGGGGTCTGCTGATGCTGCTTCAACTAACCCAACTCAACCTTCACCGCCGAAACGTTAACGTGAAGGAGGCTACTCTGGTTCTGCACGATCATCACAGTACTCGCCACCACAGTCTTATCGTCGGCAGTCTAGTTCTCCTGGTCATGCTCGTGCATGTTTCTGCTGTGGAGAATTGGGCCACTACCAAAGTGAATGCCCACGAAGATCGGATGCCTGCCATAAGTGTGGTGTATGGGGACACTACAGTAGGAATTGCAGAAGGAACGATCCAGCTGCTGCTGCTCCATCGTCGACTCGATCATTTGGAGGATCAAGTGGTGGTTCAGTCAACCGCCGGAACCAGCCAAAAAGGGGACAGACTAGTGCATTTCAGATTACCGTGGAGGAAGCTAGGGAAAACCCGGAGGTGGGTGCGGGTACGTTTATAAGTTAAATTTATGCTTGCAATAATGATGTTTAATTCTGATATCAACAAGCCTTTTGTGTCTACTGTTTTGAACAAACGACCAGTCATGACGCTGTTTAAGTTACTGGCTAGATTTGACATAGAAGTTACTAGTAAAACATTAGCCGAGTTAGAATACCTATATCATAGTCGCACCTTAGAAAATTAAAGATGTAGTCTTCAAATTTGGATCTTACTCCGATATCATTTAGTGAATGTAACGTGATAAATATAGAAGATGTCGACGGTATAAATAAGAATGACAATGTCAAAAAGGAAATATAATGCTACTTGAGGATAGTATACTTATTGATATGATAATTGATCAATAAGAAAGTTAAAGAGACTTTGGACAGTAATGAAATTTGCTTATACCGTAAAGAAAGGTCTAATACTACGATTCGGAATCTAAAAGAGATTTGGAGGTGGTCATGAGTTTTGTTTAAATTCTGGTGCCAATTAATTAAATCGTAACTACTGCATTTGTGCAATCAATGTTAGTCTTTTGGACTAAGTTGATAGTTGTGATTGATGTTGAAATTGTTAAGTAACACATTAGTTAACGTAGATCATGTGTATCATGATTGTACTTTAGTGATTGAGGAGGTAGTACTCAATCCTGACTTGATTTGAATAGAGATCGGTGATTTGATACGATAATTAGAAAGAATTTATTAAATATATGTGACAAGACGCATGTAGTTTGCAATGAAGGAATAATAAAGATAACTTCGCCGAAAGGAGGCGAGAAAAATTGTATATATGAGTATTGGAGAAGTGGGGATCAATGTCTAATGATGATTGTTAGGTCCCGAAAGCTGATTGCTTAGGGTCGTGAGTCTTGTATGGTATATGATATTGATACCAAGATTGAAGAGAGATTTGTGGCCGATGCGCCTGTTGTCCCAAATGTTTCCATAAATGTGTATGGAAGACTTGTCTGGTGTGGCACCTGAAAGACAAGTGAAAAGTTGGTATTGACTTGATTCCTGGAGCTTCTCCAAAAGTTTGTTATTCGTACTGTTTTGTATCTACTGAATGTGCATAGATTAAAGTGGTTTGAACAAATTGACTATAATAAATAAATATCCGCTGCCGAGAAATGATGATTATTCAATTAGCTGCATGAGAGCTAATTATTTTTCTAAGATTAATCTACGAATGGGATATGATTAGTTGAGGTCCGAAGAGGGAATGTACTAAAATTGGCTTTCAGGAATATTTATGAGCACTACGAGTCTCTGGTCACGATATTTTGATTAAGTAACACCCCAACCGTTTTATGGACATCATGAATAGAGATTTGTATATCAATGATGGGGGAATCGGTAATTGTAATTATCGATGACATTCGGTTATAAGTTTTAAGTTGAATATGTCAAAACGTGAATTTTGATTACAATAGATTATAATTTGTGGTATGTGATTTCTGGAATTGGATCTCGGAGGATTCTGTTAAAAGAGGAATGATTGAGAATTTGGAATCTGTCTCGCAGTAATTACAGATTTAAGAAGTTTTCTACGATTGGTAGATTGTAGACAACTTGATTATTCAGTATATTTTATATACAGACTCAAGAAGTTTATTATTGGAAAGATTTTGCACAGATGTACGTGGGAAAGGTTATTAATATTGTTTTAGTATTCTAGACTCGATTATGTCAGAATAGAAGAGTTGTTTCATTTTCAACTCTTGGTTTGTGTTATAAGTAGGATTAAACACACATATAGCTATGAGTACAGCTTACTGACAACTGATAGAAGATCAGAATAAATGGACTATTTCCACATCGGAATATATGATGAGACACCTAAACCAATCAGTTTTGAGGGAAACGATGTAGTATATTTGTTAGTATCACCGATGAGGTGTACTAATTGTTTTGAAAAAAGGGATAAAATTTGCACTGAGGTGAGTTGGTTCATTGAGAATAACAGAAAAGTTAGGAATCTGTTATCTCATTTAGAATTATTTAAGGAAATGTCGAAATAGCACTTGGTATTTCATGAAGAAATCTTTATTAAATCTTCACAACTGGTAATGAAGATTAGGCTGATTATAATGAATTAGAAATCATAAAGGGTTAGTATATGTTGAAAAGTCGGAATATATTATGAATATTGTGGTAATGAAGAATAAGGAACAAAGAGATTAAAATAGTATTGATACGTTGGAAGCATCACAAAGGAGTAGACCATACGTGGGAGACAAAGGCGGAAATGTTAAGAAAATATTCACAACTGTTTGAATCCGAGTAACTTCGAGGACGAAGTTGAGCGTGGTGGAGCCCATGCTGTAACATCCTCAGATTTATTTTAATGTATTTTGGTTAATTAAGTGGAAAATATATATTTAAGTTGAATTTGGGCGATTATTATGTATTTTGGATATTTGAGCAAGTTTGTTGCTACTTTTAAGAAAATTGAACTCAGAATCAATTTTATGGAGTATTATGAATTTAAAAGTTATTTATGATAATTCTAAGATTAAATCAGTATTTTATGGAACCGGTTAGGTCGAGTGGTGAAATGTGCAAAAATGACGAAAGTTGTATAAAAAGGGTAAAAGGCTTCATTTTCCATTTTACACACTCTCTCTCTACACTATCTCTCTAAGATTTTTCTCTCTACATCTCTCTAAGATATATCACAAACCGACCGTCAGATTTTCGAGAATTATACGTCAACGGAAAGGTATCGAGGAGTACAACAACAATCTACAAACGGATTTCTGATTTCATACGAATTGAGGTAAGAATCGAATCTTTTAAGTTTGTTGTTTCGGTTTTGAAGAACTAGAAATTTCGAATCTATCATTTTATGCAAATTGAAGCTTGTTTTGCTTGAAACATTGCTGGAATGTGATAGTATATGCATAGTAGAATCGAATCTAGGTGTTATACATGATATATTAATGATTTTAAGCCTTAGAAATGAAGGATTTAAGCTGAAATGATGAACAGACTCGAATATGCCAAGAACAGAGTCGAAATGCAAGAACAAACTCGAGTTTGGTACTAGATTCGAGGGTGTACCCTTAGATTCGAAGGGTGTGAGTTCGAATCTAAGCCTAGATTCGAAGCTTAGTTTGAATCTGACATAAGGGTTCGAATCTGATGCTAGGAATTCGAATCTGATGCATGGTTTCGAATCTAACCCATTAAATTCGAGTTTAATGCCTTAAAATTGAGAATGCTACTCCCTAAACTCGAGTATTATGAATGAAACTCATATACAACACATAAAATGATATAAAGTATGCAAAGGACAAGATATAGACTTGAAATGGGTTTCAAACTTTAGTTATAGTTCGAATTTAGACATGTACCCGAAACGGGGGAAAATATCGCCAAATTTACGAAACTTGATTTTATGGATTTAAACGGTTAATGATATGAGGAATTGTTGTAATTGATATAACAGGTCCCTTGTGGTGTTGTTTAAACCACAGTGGGGTACTTGGTGGATCCGGTTGAAAGCCCGAAGAGAAATAATATCGGTTAAAAGATAAATTACGCACCCACTGTGAGTACAGTAGATTTCGCATGTTTATATTTGTTTTATGTAAGCTTTGCCTGCTGAGACTTGTTGTTTCATTGATTGTTTGAAATTCTACTAACTTGCGTAGATTTAGATGCACATTCTTACTTGTTGCATGTCCTTTCGGTTGTTGTGCATCTAGTGATGGACCGGTGGGTCGCATCGATTACTCTGGTGTTACTGTGCTATATGACCTGGAGCTGATCCCTCCTAGGCCCGGTAGGCAGTATGTCATCCCCGATCGTACGTTTGTCTCAGATGGTATGTTTAAATGCCGAGCTTTGAGCTCGAAGGGGCTGCGGCTCTTGTCCGTACTTTGTGTACGAAGAGGATATCCGATGTTGGTCATCTGTGTTATCCTTGGGCTTCATAAAAATTTATAAAATGCATAATCTCTGTATTCACTAAGCATCCGCTTATTCCCCAGTTGTTGATTTTTATTTTACAGGAAAAGGGAAGTCTACCGCCGGACCTTCTAGTTAGGACATATTGAAGATTCGAAAGATTTTGGTATTGCTTAATCGGTAATTATGTTATGAGACAATGTTGTAATGTATTCTGGATGATTGTAATAAATGTATGGGTGTGTAGACTTAGACTTGGTACCTTATAGCACCGTAGGGTGTTTAACACTTTTTGCACTACTTTATTTATGTTTTTAATGCTTCCGCACTTAATTTAGGTTATCAGATCATTATGTTATTGTATGTTGGTGATTAATCCTGGGTGTATTGTAATTGGTGGTTGTTGTGGCAAGGGTGTCATATATATATATATATATATATATATATATATATATATATATATATATATATATATATATATATATATATATATATATATATATATATATATATATATATATATGTATATATATATATATGTATATATATATATATGTATATATATATATGTATATATATATATATATAGGGAGAGGTTCTTTTAAGAACCTTAAAGATGGTGAGAACCTAGGAACCTTTTAGAGCCCTTGGATCAAAAGGGTATTTTTGGAATAAAAAATATTATCTTTCTCTCTCCACCTTTTTATTATATGCATCTCTTTTTCACTTTCTCTCTCTTATTTTTTTTTTCATTTTCATTTTCTCTTTCTTTCATTAGAATTGATTCTAATATTAAAAAAACGTTTTTATAAAAAAAATAAATTTTTTCTATATAAAAAATTATTTAATTGCTAAAAATTAATGTATTCTATATAGAAAGATTATATGTCTATATAGAATGTTATATAATTCTATATCTTTTTATGTAGATTAACATTACTATTCATAATCTATGTAGAATGTTATGTTTCTTATATATTTCATATATTTTTATGTTTATTATACAAATCTATATCTTTTTTGTAGATTACCATTACTATTCATTGTGTTTTTGGTGTATTTTATATCAGTTGCATACCAAGTGTTCGATAAAATGTCTAAATAAATCTTATTTTTTTTGTTTCAATGTGTTTTTGATATATTTTATCCATTAATCTACGTAGAATATATGATACTTGACATTCTACATGACATTCTACATAGATTGCATGACATTCTACGTAGATTGCATGTCATTCTACGTAGAATGAATGACATTCTACGTAGATTGCATGACATTCTACGTAGATTGTACATATAATATGTTCGTCGATACTCTATGTAGATTGCATGTCATTCTACATAGATTGAATGTCATTCTACGTAGATTGCATGTTATTCTACGTACATTAACAGTTTTATTCTATGTATTTTTGGTGTATTTTATATCAGTTGCATACCAAATGTTTGATAAAATGTCTAAATGAAATCTTCTTTTTTTTGTTTCAATGTGTTTTTGATATATTTTATCATGTACTCTATGTAAAATATATGATATTTGACATTTTACACGACATTCTACATAGATTGCATGACATTCTACATAGATTGCATGACATTCTACGCAGATTACATGACATTCTATGTAGATTGAATGTCATTCTACGTAGATTGCATGTCATTCTACATAGATTGCATGACATTCTACGTATATTGTACATAACATATGTTCGTCGATACTCTACATAGAATATGACAGATTCATTTTTAATGTTTTATAATGAAGCTTATTTGTAAAATATTATATATATATGAATGTAATAGTTATTAGATGTTTTACATGATAATTTACGTAGATTACATAATAATCCACATAGAATATATGATACAAGACTACTTGTAAAAAATCACACATAATCTATGTAGAATGTTATGTTTCTTATATATTTCATATATTTTTTTGTTTCTTATCCATTTCTATATCTTTTTATGTAAATGTACATTAACATTCAATGTGTTTTTGATATATTTTATCATGTAATCTATGTAGAATATATGATACTTGACATTCTACATGACACTCTACGTAGATTGAATGGCATTCTACGTAGATTGCATGTCATTCTACGTAGATTGCATGTCATTCTACGTAGATTGCATGACATTCTACGTAGATTGTACATAGAATATGTTCGTCGATACTCTACGTAGATTGCATGCCATTCTACGTAGATTGCATGCCATTCTACGTAGATTGCATGTCATTCTACGTAGATTGCATGCCATTTTACGTAGATTGAATGTCATTCTACGTATTGCGTGACATTGTATGTAGAGTATCGACGAACATATTCTATGTACAATCTACGTACAATGGACAGATTCATTTTCCATATTTTATAATTAAATTATTTGTAAAATGTTATATTTATAATGAATGTAATAGTTATTAGATGCTTTACATGATAATCTATGTTGATTACATGACAATCTACATAGATTACATCATAATCTACATAGAATATAATATAATACTATTTGTAAAAAATCACACATAATCTATGTAAAATGTTATGTTTTTTATATATTTAATATATTTTTATGTTTCTTATACATTTCTATATCTTTTTATGTAGATTAACATTACTATTCAATGTGTTTTTGGTATATTTTATCATTTAATAATCTACGTAGAATATATGATAATTAACATTCTACACGACATTCTACGTAGATTGCATGTCATTCTACGTAGATTGCATGTCATTCTACGTATATTGCATGCCATTCTACGTAGATTGCATGTCATTCTACGTAGATTGAATGTCATTCTACGTAGATTGAATGTCAATCTACGTAGATTGAATGTCATTCTACGTAGAATGCATGACATTCTACGTAGATTGTACATATAATATGTTTTTGATATATTTTATCAGGTAATCTACGTAGAATATATGATATTTGACATTCTACACGACATTCTACGTAGATTGAATGTCATTCTACGTAGAATGCATGACATTCTACGTAGATTGTACATAGAATATGTTCGTTAACATATTCTATATAGAAAAAAATATTCTATATAGACATATAATATTTCTATATTAAATACGTTATTTTTTTAACAATTAAATAATTTTCTACATAGAAAAACTAATTTTTTTATAAAAAACGTTTTTTTACTTTAAAAATCAATTATAATGAAAGAAAAATAAAATGAAAATGAAAAAAAGTAAGAGAAAGAAAGAGAAAAAGTAGATTTTTTTCTTCCAAAAATACCCTTTTCACACATTTTCAAGATTCTCCATTATCAAAGTTCAAAATAATTACAAAATTGACATCCAATATATCAACCATTGATTATCATTAATTCAAAGGCCATAAAAGGTTCTTAGGTTCCCATATTTTTTATGGTTCTTAGAAGAACCCTCCCCTATATATATATATATATATATATATATATATATATATATATATATATATATATATATATATATATATATATATATATATATATATATATGATCAGTGATATAAATCACTTCTATGTGTTTTTGCTATGTTTTAATGTGTGAATGTAAGATAATTGGTACTGCTAATGTAAGTTTTTGTGATTTCAGACGCTTGGCAAGAAAGTAAGTAAAATGGTAGCTGAAATGTGGATTTCGTGCACAGCGTCCCAGCAGGCGTCTCAGACGCCGAAGCAACGCCCAAAACCCCCCATTACAGAGTCTGAGCGTCTGAATCAGTGGAGACGGCGTCCTAGCCAGCGTCCCAGACGCTGGTGCGGCAGTTGTTGCGAATGCAGCGTTTTTGAGGAAGGGAGTTACCAGTTTTGAGGGGTTCGCAATTTTAGAGTTACACACACACAGAGAGGGCAGTTCTAGGGGGCGAACTAGAGGAGAAAAGCAACGAGAATCAAGCAAGGATCAAGCATAGACGTCCAATCTGTTGTATTTACGCATTATTGGTAGTTTGAATGCTTTCCTTTATGTTTATCATTGTTAGTATGCCAGTTCAAGCTATGCTTGGCTAAATACTTTGTGGTGTTTGTTCTTTAGTTTGCATACTATGGTGTGAATGAATGTTTAATTAATTTCAGTTTCCATTTGTACTTAAAGGGGTTGTGCATCTTATTTATGAATGAATGAATGATTGTAATCAATGGGTATTGTATATATAACAGGGTATAGTGATATCATTAGTTGTGCCGGCTCATTAACATGGGGAAGACAATTAATAGAGTTGCATACTTTGTCAAAAGAGTATTTGTTGTGAAAACCACTTTGTCTTAAGAGTATTTGTTGTGAAAACCAATTCGTTTATATGGAAACTGTCAAAGAGATCATATTTGCATGAATAAATGTGAATGAACAATGAGTGTAACCAGAACGGTTGATATCCATGTCATTGGTTGTGTCCACTCTCTATAGGGGAGGAAGACAATCGATAGAGTGATATACGTTGTCTTCGGAGCATAAATTGTAAATCCGTATTAATTCATGTAAATGGTATCCGTAACATTCTGAATTGCCATAATATGTATAACGAGAGAGCAAACACCCTCTCTCTTCCAGTGAAACTTCTTTAATTCAATTCTTGTGTGTGACATTGCAACAATAGTAATTTACGGTAGGAAATTAGCTCAAAACAAATGATTTCAAACTCAATCCAAACAATGTTCGAACTAGTTTACAAACCTAACATTCCCTGTGGATTCGATCCCACTTACCCTATCTATATAGTGTTTCTGGGTTATTTTTTATACTCATACGACTGAGTCCATCAATATATATATATACATATATATATATATATACATATATATATATATATATATATATATATATATATATATATATATATATATATATATATATATATATATATATATATATATATATATATATATATATATATATATATATATATATATATGAATTTCAAATACATTCCCACTTTCTGTGTCCTTAAAAATTTCTTTTAATTTTTATTAACTTCATATATGAAATATCAATGTAAGAAACAAAAAAACTTCAATTATGTGAATGTGTAAGTATTTTGAAAATGATAAAATATAAAAATGGAATATCTGAAATTCAACAATCAAAATTTATCATATTCACAATTGAAGTTTTATCAATTAAATTTTAAATCTTGTTAGCAAAACAATTAACAAATAATTTTTATTTTATTTACTACACTTCTACATTTAAATCCAAATTTTTAAATTCGAATTTGACTATAATCATTAAGGACAATAATGACACATATTAATTTTAGGTAAATATTAATTTAATATTAATTCATTAGTGAAAAAATTAAAATCAAAATTAAATGTAATTAAGTTAAGGTAGTAAATTTGGAAAATGAATTAAAGAAATGACAGGTATAATTATTGATTTTAATTAAGGGTATAAGAGAGATTTCATAAATAATTATGAGTTGTCATTAATCTGGACCATTGATTTCTTTCCATCCAATGGTCCAGAAACCCCAAGTGGTTTTCTTATTTTATATAGTATAGATTGAAAATGTTTCCTGTAATATAGGAGGACATAACATTAAATATGAGTTAAAGTAGAAATAACTCAAAAAATATATAAAATATTTAAAAAATTAAATTATTTTAAAAAACCGGTTCGAAAACTATAACATGAAAACGTAATAAATTCACTTTTTAATCGACTTATGTATAGAAAAAGGTTATTTGATTACGAAGAAGTCCACAGAAATGTTGATCTTAATGTTACACCATTGGAATGATAATATTCTTATGTTTTATATTTTGTGAATTTGATGTAATGAAACAATGTTTGTCGTTTATTAATTATATTTGTCCTGACTTTGTTTAATGACTTTTTAAAATTAATTACTATGTAAAATGAAAATCTAATTTAATTACTTCCTAAATTTATACTTTTTTTGTTTATTACGTTTGGTTAAATTAAATGGTTGTTCGTTTTTTCCATCGAAAACACGTAACACAAGACAAGTATCCTTTTTATGTACTTTGTTATAATTTTATTACCATAATATATAAATAAATAAGATAATCTAAAAACTAACCACAAGGAAATATAAAAGAGTCATTTGATAATGTGGTTTTTATGAGGGAGAAAAAGAATCCATGTGGCAAAAAAACAAAGGGCATATTAAGTAATAAATAAAATATTTAAGGGGTAAAAGAAAAGAAAATAAAAAAAATTAATGGTTGGTTGAGTTTGACCTACAAATACAATAAAGTGGCATGATGATAATAAATGTTAAAATGCATGCCTACTTTTATGTGTATAGATGTGGTGCACAAAGTAGGACCCATATCAAAGTCTTTCTGAAGGTGTTGAAACATACAAGAAGTATGCTAGGGAATCTGGTATGAAGTTCGTGTTTATACATCAAGAATTGTTAAAAATATGATGGTGCACAAGTATTATATTTGCAATAAACAGGGTATGAATCCAAAGCATATAGATAGCGAACCTAATTCTGAACCAACTACTTAAAATAATCCACGTAAACGAATTAGTGGAACGACAAATTGCCCCGTTTTTGTTCATTTTCTTATAGCATCGAATGATTTATATACTATTGACATGTTTGAAGATAAACACAATCATACGATGAATCTGCATGAAGATATGCACTTTTTGAAGTTATCTCGAATGACAAAATTCACGCATCGTGCAATGGTTCATGAGCTATCTAATTATAATCTTGGACTTACTAAAGTGCACCATATATATTCTCGTATGGTTGGAGGCTCTTCTAAAGTTGGTACATCTGTTGTTGACTTTAAAATTTTCAAAAGATATTGAAATACATTGATGACCCCGAAGCACAAATGTTAGTACAAAAGTTGCTTTACAAAAAAGAGTTTGTGTCCTAGGCTTCTCATTTGATTATTCTTGTTCTAAAAATGGAATTTTGTTATCTGTATTTTGGGCTGATAAGATAGCTAAGCGGAATTATAGTGCATTTGGTGACATTATGTCATTTGATGCCACATTTAGGACCAACAAATAAGCTTATACTCAACATTTTAACATCGAGTATATGTTTTTGTAGTCTTCATTTTAACATTTTATAACACATTATTTGTTGATAGGTATAATATTGGTTTGTGCTTCACTGGTATTGATAACCACCCAAAAGTGACACAAAAAACATATTATACCTATCAAAAAAATAATGTGTTAGCAAATGATAAAAGGAAGACAACAAAAACATATACTCAATGATAAAATGTTGAGTATAAGCTTACTTGTTGGTCCTAAACGTGACATCAAATGACATAATGTCACCAAATGCACTATAA
>JAANYP010000463.1:45768-83268 GCA_020465985.1 Centrapalus pauciflorus | reverse complement strand
TAAGGCAGATTGCCAAAGCTGTTCTATTTTGTTGAACAGGCTGGACAAAAACTATCTACACTGCTCTATCCTGTTGAGCAGCTTGGACAAAAACTGTCTACACTGCTCTATTCTAAGTGTTCTATTCTTTGTGAATAGAACATGTTCTTTGTGAACATGCTAAACACTTTATGGAATATGTTTCCATGTCCTCATGTATTGTTTTGGACTAAAAGATCAGTTTACAAAGTGGAAAACAGAAGCTGCAAAAGACTGCCTACGCTGTTCTGTTACATGAAGACGAATGGGATATTTGAAATGGGTGACAGACCATTTCTTATATCAAAATGGCCTTAACAGAAAATGAAAGGTTCAAAGTTGACATTTCTCTTTTAGTTAAAGCCTTCTCCAACAGAGACAAAAAGGAAAAGACAAAAATTCTGCCATGTAAAGACAAGTCTGCTTTATCAGAACGTGCAGAAAAGTTGTTTTGTCTTTTTGGAAAGACATCCCACTATCTCCTTATCCAATGAGTAAGCTTCACTGAGATTGTCAGTGAAAGTATAAAAGGAAGCTTCTAAGGAATGTGAGACAACCAAGAGTGTGAAATTCAGATCGTGTAAAGAAATGTGTTTTCATGCATGCAAGTCTGCTTGAATAAAACCATAACGTGTGTCCAAGCTGTTCTCATTCAAGTTGTCCATCTGTCTGTCTTTTAAACAGTGAGTTCATCTAAGTGAGTGTATTCATTGTAGCTAGCCTAAGTGTGTCTTAGAATAGTTAAACATCTGTTATTTCTGTCATCTCAGCTTGAACCATTCCGCAGTTCACGCTTGTTTGTAATTAACACTTGTTGATAATATACACAAACATTGAGAAAAGTGTGTTGAGTTTTAATTTGCTGTATTCACCCCCCCCCCCCCCCCCTCTACAGCTTAGAACAATATACTAGGGAAACCTTTTGGGACCTACAACTGGTATCAGAGCAGATAGAGTGTGTGTTAACTCTAGATCTCTCATTCTCCCTATTTCCCCATGGACAACAGTGTTGCCAGCTCTTCCTCTTACTATGACAATGGTTCAATGGCAAAACCCCCCAAGTTCAATCATCAGAAATTCTCTGGTTGGAAGTGCATAATGATGCTCTACTTAGAGAATCTGGATGTACAACTGCCAGAGATAGTAATGGAAGGTCCCTATGTGCCAACTTCTGTTTCTACTATCACTCCTACTGCTGAAGGAGCTGTTCATGAGATCAGATGCTTTGAAAAGGCAAAGGCTCAATGGTCTAATGAAGACAAAAGGCTGGTTGCTCTTGATGCAAAGGCCAGGAACAACCTGGTTATTTCTCTTCCTGATGATGTGTTCAAACAGGTTGAGAAAATGAAGACTACAAAGGAGATGTGGGATACTTTGTGTACCGACTATGATGGTCCCACTATCACTCTGGATAACAGGATTAAAAATCTTGTTAGACAGTATGAACTCTTCTTTTAAAGCCAAAGGAGTCACTCACTGAAACCTATACCAGATTTACTACTCTAATTAATGATCTCAAAGCTGTTGGGATCACCAAGGACAACTTAACTATGGTAAACAAGTTTTTGGACATTCTGTCTGAGGAATGGAACTATTTTTCTACTATCCTAAGAAACTCAGGCACCATCAAAGGTATGGATCTTGTAAATCTGTATGGGTCCATACTAAATGATGAACAATCAAGGAAACAGAAAAGAAATGCCTTGGAGATGTCCAAAAGAGGTGTTGCCTTAGTGGCCAGCGTGAGACAACCTGCTGGTCAGGTGTGTGATGTGTTCACACAAGCTGATCAACAGGCTGATGATGAAATGGAAGAATTGTATAAGGAAGAAGACTGTGAAGATCTTACTAAACTAGATGATGAGTAAATGATTTTAATGCTTGTCAGAAAATTCAATAAGAAAAGGTTTGGTGGAAAAATGCTGCAAAAGAAGTCAAGTGCCATCAAAAAGAAAGCAATTGACAAAACTAAGGCTGAGTGCTTTAAATGTGGCAAAACAGACCATATAGCTGCTGACTGTGTGTCTAAAGCTGTTGGCTCATCATCCAAACCATACAAGACAAACAAGGACGATGGCTACAGGGTTAAGTACCTAATGGCCATGGCTAAGCTGAGAAAGTTGGAGGACTCAATGGCTTCCAACAAGCAAAAGGGACTGATGGATGAGACATGTGACTGGGAGGAGTATGATTCATCATCAGATGATGAAGATAACAATTGTGTGATGGCCAACACTGATGTCCCATCAACAAGCAACTTCAAACAAGACCTGGCTGAAGATGAGGCTCTCAGCAGCTTGGAGAACTAGAACCCAACAACGATGTATAAGGTACAAAATTTTATAGATTACAGTTCTGATGAAAAACTTAAAAAGTTTGAATATTTGCTTGTTGATTTAAAAGCTGCTATTGAGAAGCATAATGCTTTGTTGTTTGAGATCTCCAAGCTAAAAACTGATCTTGAAATAAAATCCAGTAAACTGGACAGCTTCCATAAGTTGGAAACTAAACTTGATGAATTAAAACACATCAATTCCATTTTATTGGAAGAAAAGAGAGAAACAGACACAGAGCATGCCAAGCTTCAAAAGATTGTTGACTCTTGGTGTCAATCTGCACAAAAAGTCAATCATTGTATCAGTCAACAGATCCCTGCTCAAATTCAAGCCTATCTTGGACGGGATCTCGATAAAGCAGCTTCAATTGTTGAGATAAATAATCTGGAAAAAGACTTATCCACTCTTGGTGAGCTTCCAAGTACTTTCATTCAGAAAGTAAATGGTAAGATAGTCTCAACAAATAGGTTTTTCAGGCCTCAAAACACTGACAGCTTGTGTGAAAAAGCTCTAAAAACTAATGATGGAATGTGTTCTCCATCAAATCAGTCTGCTAAGTGCTCAGCTGGTTTACACAAGCAAAAGAAGGGAAAACAAGTTCAAACTGCAGCTTGGGACACTAAACCTGTTAACAAGACATGTTCTGGATCTAAAGCTGATGGTAAGAGACCTGTTAATCCTTTTGATGCTGAACATTTTGAGAAAAACTTTTCAAAAGGTAAGCAGCATGCTTTCAACAAGGGTAAGTCTCATGTTGAAAGTAAATCTGCTGTGATTTCAAATAAGTTTTTAAATCATAGTGGAAAACTGGTTATAAATGAAGGTAAGTCTTTCAAAACCAAAAGCAGTGATTATGTTGATAGGCAACATCCATCACATCTCAGTAAGGGTAAAGGCAAAGTCATTGCTCAATCTGAGAAAGTTGGGAATAAGTTTCCCAAATCTGTGGAAGGTCAAAGGCCAATCAAACTTCCTATATTTGATATCTGACCTCCTAAAAAGAGGAAAGAGGATACAGGTAAAGTTGTTGTTGTTGTGCCTTCTACTCAAACTGTTGATTTTTCTAAAAATAGTAATAAGTTTACTAAGTCTGCTGAGAAGTTCAACAAAAATGTTCCAGAATGTGTTTCTAGAAGTACTTCTTCCAAGAAATCTAAAAATAGAAAGTGTTACAAATGTGGAAAGAAGACACATATGGCCAAAGACTGTCCTGAAACTGGAGACATGAGGCCTGTTTACTCTGCTAGTTCTAACATTGCAAAAACCAGCAGTGTTGGAAGTAACATGGTCAATAAGGATAGTATCCAAACTGATAGAATCCAAATAGGAAATATTAGTGTTGATCTTACTGGTCCATCAATAAATGTTGATGAAGAAGGAGAACTCATCCATATGATGAGTTCCCCTAAAAATAACTAATATTTTCCCATCACACTCTGCAGGTTAAACAACCATCCCAGGTTTGGTACTTGCACAGCGGCTGCTCAGGCCACATGACAGGTTGCAAGGACTTGCTGAGTGATCTCAGGCCTGAAAAAGGGCCAAAAGTCACCTTTGGTGATAATGTTCAGGGATCCACAGAGGGATATGGAACCCTTCAACCTGGTGCTGCTATATTCAAAAGAGTAGCCTATGTGACGGGGCTAAAACACAATCTTGTAAGCATAAGTCAACTGTGTGATGCTGGCTACAAGGTTAATTTTGATGAGCACCTGGGTTACATATTGGATTCCCAAGGCAAAGTTGTGATGTGTGCACAAAGGAAGAAAGGTGTATATGTTGTGGACATGAAATCTGCTGATCCCACAACTGAAACCTGCTTTTATCTCAAGAAGCAATGCAGACCTGAACTGGTTATGGCACAAAAGGCTATCACACCTGAACTTCAAGAATATCAACAAACTTTGTAAGAAACAGTTGGTAACAGGTTTGCCTTCTATAACCTTTGTTAAGGATAAACTCTGCACAGATTGTGAGAAAGGCGAGCAGAGAAAAACAGCTTTTAAATCCAAACATAATTTTTCTATTGACACTCCTCTCTTCTTAATCCACATGGACTTGTTTGGACCAGTCAGTGTCCCAAGTCTAGGAGGTAGAAGATACACTCTAGTAATGGTTGATGAGTTCTCAAGGTTTACATGGGTGATCTTTCTGAAGACCAAAGGAGAGGCTGCCAGAGAAATTATTGGATTTATCAAAAAGATGGAGATGCTGAACTCTGCTCAAGTTAAGCAGCTTAGAAGTGATCATGGTACTGAATTCAGAAATAGTACTCTTGAGGACTTCTGTGAAGAAAGAGGGATCTCACAAAACTTTTCAGGTGTAAGAACTCCACAACAAAATGGAGTTGCTGAAAGCAGAAACAGAACTCTCATTGAAGCTTCCAGAACCATGCTATGTGCATCAGGTTTGCCTTCATCATTTTGGGCTGAAGCTGTCAACACTGAGTGTTTCACTCAAAACAGATCCTTAGTGGTGAAAAGGTTCAACAAGACTCCCTATGAATTAATCAAAGGGAGAAGGCCAAATATTAGTTATTTCCATGTGTTTGGATGTCCCTGCTTCATTCTGAATCAGAGGGACCAGCTGGCAAAATTTGAACCCAAAGCTGATGAAGGTGTGTTTGTTGGATATTCTGCTATCTCTAAAGCCTACAGAGTATACAACTACAAAAGAAAGGTGATAGATGAATCTATCAATGTCACCTTTGAGGAGTCTAGGAGTGCTTCCACCAAAGCTGTTCTCGAATCAGTTTCAGGAGAGTTCAGCTTTGATGATCTCGTGCATTCCATCAATGAAGAAAAGGACTCAAAAGCTTCCACTACACCCAGAGTGGAACCTGTTAACCACAATGGACATGATGATGGCTATGTTGATACCCCCTGTGTGAATAAGTGTACTAACATAATTAATAAACCATGTCCTGAACCAATCAATGTTGATTTCCCTGGATCTTCTGTTGATGTGTTCAACAATGAAGATTCATGTTCAACAGGTGAACAGGTTCAAGATAACAGCGTGTCTGAAAATCTTGAAAGCTGTTCAACAGGACCTGTTGGAGATGAAAATGATGCAGGAGAATCTTCAATGACACATGATCCTAAGTGGATCAGGTGTCACCCCAATGATCAGATAATTGCTGACATCAACAAAGGGGTATAAAAAAGATGGGAAAGCTTAGGAAACTTTTGTATGTTTTCTAGCTTTGTGTCCCTAATGGAGCCTAAGAAAGTGGATGAAGCACTAAAAGATGCCAATTGGATCACTGCCATGCAAGAAGATCTCAATCAGTTTGAGAGAAACAAAGTATGGAAGCTGGTCCCTGCTCCCAAAGGAAAAACAATAATTGGCACCAAATGGGTTTTCAGAAACAAAATGGATGAGCAAGGTCATGTTATTAGAAATAAGGCAAGACTAGTTGCTCAAGGCTACAGACAAGAAGAAGGCATTGATTATGATGAAACATTTGCTCCAGTGGCCAGGTTAGAAGCAATTCTTTTGTTTCTAGCCTATGCTGCCCACAAGAGCATGAAGGTATTTCAAATGGATGTCAAGAGTGCATTTATTAATGGCAAGCTGCAAGAAGAAGTATATGTCAAGCAGCCTCCAGGTTTTGAAAATGAACATCATCCAGGTTTTGTCTATAAGTTGGACAAAGCCCTCTATGGTCTAAAACAAGCCCCTAGAGCCTGGTATGACACTCTAACTGATTTCCTTATGAGCAATGGTTATTCCAGAGATAAAGTGGATACCACATTGTTCATAAAGAAGGTGAAGTCTGACATAATATTTGGTTCTACTAATGAGCAGTTATGCAAGAATTTTTCACTACTCGGGAAATTAAAATATGAAATAAGTATGATGGGTGAACTTACTTTCTTTCTGGGATTACAGGTTAAACAAACCTCAAATGAAATTTTCATCAATCAAAGTGTTAGTGTATGGTGTGTAAAGGTGACATTACTACTGTATCATGACTGATTTCATAAAACACTTGAGGGTCACACCGATGAGCACAACTGATCAGATGCAATTAAACTATTGAATAAATGATATTGGATATTGTTTATGACACGAAATGATCATTGAGATTAAATTAATGGATGATTAATTATATCTCAAAGTACGGGGACTAAAAGTGCAATATCAGATATTGTAGTGATTTAATTGTCATTGGATGATAATTAAATAATAATTATCTAGTCTTTTATTTATTATTAAATATTTTAATAAAAGATGTATTTATTTGAATTGGTATTATCATCTAATTATTGGATAACTAGATGGATAATTATAAACAAATAAATAGAGATAATCATAAATAATTATCTAGTCATTTATATATTATTAGATAATATATAAAAGATAAATATTATTTAATAGATATATAATTATAGAGATAATTATATAAGGTTTAAATAATAAAGATAATTATTAAGATATATCTTATATTAATATATTAAAGTTTAAATTTAATATAATATATATACGGCCATATATATATAGATAAGCGTGTGTGTGTATATATATATATATATAACAACCCCCCACGTTTGTGTGGGGAGAGTGATTTCACAATATGTGAAACTCAAAAAGAAAAACACAAAAGCTTGTAGTGTGTGGGTGCGTTTCGGCCGCAAGATACCACAAATCGTTTGTGGGTTTTTGGTTTTCCCGTTCTTCGTGTGTTTGATTGCATACCTGGCGCCGCTCGATCGTGTCATCACCGGTGGATACCGAAAGCATCTCACTCGTGCATTATTGTCATCAAATGCAAAGGTACGGATTTTTATTGTTTTCTCGTTTACTTGTCTTATGTATACTTGATGATCCGTGTACGGAATGCGTAATTTTAAAAAGCTTCCGTTGTGCATTTAATGTGATTAACGTTTATGTTTTTATGAAAAACTATACGAATTCCCAACAGTGGTATCAGAGCCAGGTTAAGTAACATAATGATAGTATTATTCAAGTATTTATGTCCAACGTTCTTAAAGTTTCGATTTTTAATAATTAAAAGTGTTTAAACGATCGAAATCGATGATTAAAACGTTTAAGGTTTTGATCGGCTTGGAGAAAATCGACCAAAGGTTTTGGGAACCCCATGGTGATTCTCGGCCAACCTTGGAGTTTCTCGGAACTCGGGTTTTTGAAACCTTAGTTCGTTTTATTTAGTTGATGTTTGATTGTTTAAAAGTGTGTAATTGATTAAAGTCAAAAATTAAACGTTTCGGTTCGCGAAATCATACCTAGAGATTTCGGCCATGGGTTGAGACACATGACCTCTCGGTTGTGATGTGGTAACCGAGGTGATGGATTATTTGTTCCGTCGTGTCGTTCAATGCACGGTTAAACTCGAACGATTAAATTAAATGCATTAAATCGAATCAATAAATCAAAAGTGTTTGGTTATTAATGTTTAGACATTTGTGACAAAATATATGTAAATATGTTTTCGGTTGTATAAAATTAAAGTGGAGACTTTATTAGTTTTTTTTATAAAATTCGCAAATCGGTTTAAATATTATTCGATTCGATAATTAAACGATTAATTGAAATATGGAAATCGAAATAATAAAAGTGAGTTGATTAATGGCTTCGATTAATTTCAGCCGTCAAATGGTTTAATACCCTACTTGTTTTCGGTTCATATAGGTTATAGAACCCGAGTATGAGTCGATTAACTAACTTGGTTCGTTTCCGTTTTCCGATAATTCGTCGTTTAAATTAAATCGGTTTTACTTAAAAGTTAAGTTTTGATGTTGAAATTAAAATTAATGGTAATTTTAAGTTATAAACTAGATTTAATTTATGCATTTAATATTTAGTTCCATAAAATGCATTATTAAATTAAAGGGAGTTTAATTTAAGGATTCTATTTTCAAATTGATGAAATCATGACTTTGAGTTTCATGCTCGGTCATGGTTTAATGTTTTGAGATTTGATCTCGACATTAACGTTTTTGGTAGAAATTGTTTAAAACCATAAAGAAAGTTTTTAATGTTATTTAAAGATGGTCAATTTTCTTTAAATATTTTAGGGATAACTGCGCAAAAAACCCTAAACTTGTCAGCTTTTTGTGATTAAAACCCCAAATCATTTTTCGTTGCATAAAAAACCCCGAACTAACTAAAAATTTGGTAAATCAAGGTTTTATCAATTGGTAACCGGTTGAAACCGGTTATTAATCCTACGTAGACTGGTAAATAACCTATGTGGAATAAATTTTAATTGTTAAAACCGGTTTCCAAGTATTACACATCATTTAAACCCCCGTTGATGATATATTCCCGTTTAAAAATTACAATTAAAAAATTATCAACGGTTGTTTAAGTGATGTGTAATACTTGCAACCAGTTTCAACAATTAAAATTTAGGTTATTTACCGGTCCACGTAGGATTAATAACCGATTTCAACCGGTTACCATGGATAAAACCTTGATTTACTGATTTTTAGTTAGTTCGGGGTTTTCTATGCAACGAAAAATGGTTTGAGGTTTTAATCACGAAAAACTGACAAGTTATGGGTTTTTCGCGCAATTATACCAATATTTTAATAGACATATTTATTAGTAAAATTGTTTATTTAAAAATTGACATTTTAAATAAAGTTTATTTATTTCTGGAAAGGTGTTTCTATTGAATAATAGTTAATTGATAATTATTTAAAAGAAGTTTAAATTATTTATCAATATTATTTGAAAAGAATAACTATATTTCTTAAAGGTTGTTTAATAAAAAGTTTCTTAAGATAGTAAGTTTAAGTTTCAAAGGTGTTTGAATTGTTAATTGAATATTTTAAGAAAAGTGTAGTTTTCAATCCAAAGATAATGCAAAGATGGAATTGAATTTGAATTTTTCGGGAAAAAGTTTCTAATTTTGGAAAGTGTTCCTTGAATTTCGAGTTTACGAACTGTATTTAATTTAAGAACGATATTGGACATGATTACTTCAATTAATGGTGGATTAATTGTTTTTGGAATTATTTTCATGGCAAGATGAAAATGAATTCTGGATTATTAATATGTTTTACTACTTTATTTACGTTTGTGACATAGCCGAGCCTTGAGACCCCTTGTTTGTGATGGTTGTTTGTTTAATCTCAATGTTTGCTATTTTATTATTGGTTATATTTTTGGGAAGGCCTGCGTGCCATTGGAATCCCGGGTTTTATGAAGTAATTTGTAATAGGTTAGAAAATAGGCAAATGTATTTAGATTAAATTATGTAAAAAAAAAATCTTGGCGAAGATGTCCATCAAGAAGGAGGTCATCCATCAATGACGCTCGGAGACATCATCGGATGCTGAGGCTAGTGGGAGCTGAAGAGTTTATCCTTCTTGCCTTGTGTGTTGATTTTGTCCCTTAGGTTTGACCTAATTGGTTTGTTCGTATGGCTCTCGGAAACCAATTTAGTTTCGGCAAGGCTATGTCACCATGTGGTTGTATGTTTTATTTCTTTATGCGTTATTTTTATCTGCTTGGTTGTGGTGACAAAGTAGATAAATAAAAGAAATTAAAACTACAATCATTTTTGATGAAAAAATTAAAGTATTTAAAAGGAAGTTTAAATTGGAAACTTTAATTATTTTGTCAGCTGTTAGATATGACATTTTTATGAAATTAGTTTTTCAAATAAAATGAGATTTATTTTTAAAATGTCATATGATCAAAGAGTTGAAAATTTTAAAACTGGTACATTAACTGGACTGTTTACCAGAATAGGTGGTGTCTAGGACAGTTTCGCTTGGGCTGCGGTTGTAGGAATTTCCGAGAGGTTTAGAACCGAAAGGATCCTCCCCGCTGACTAACCTGACTGGCCACTAGTTCTTGGTAAGAGACTGGTTATAAACCCAAATTAAAAATCTGACACAACACACCGTCCATATAGTGGCACTCACGGTGACCGGTCGTCGTAAGTAGGTTCAGCCTTCGTTGGGTGCTTACGCCGCAAACTCGGAGAGCTGTGAGGTGAGCATTGCAGATCCTAAGTGAGACTTAGGCCAGTGACTTGCAGTTGTTATATGGTGTGTCTCAGTGGTGGTTCCTCAGTAAGACTGTTGCCCAAGGTGTGGATGAGATTAAACATGATCAATTTGATAAATTGAAAATCTCATAAGATCTAAGAGTTGCAAGGGGTTGTAATTGGTAATAAGTTGCCTGCCTGAGTAGCTTATTCATGTAGGTTCAGCCTCCATTGAGTGCATGAATAAGTAAAATGGTTCTTAGGATTAGTAAATCATTTTCTGAATTTTGGGTTATTGATTTATTAATGGTTAATCAAATACTAATTTTTGAAAAATTGTTTTAGATGGTTGAAAGAGGCTGAGGTAGAAGCGGTTTAAATAGTAACAATGACAATAACGGTAACAACAACAATGATAACGTCAATCTCCCTCCTCAACCTCCTCCTATTGAAAATCCTCCCTAAAACCGCAAAATTGCTACTTTGAGGACCATTCGGGAAATGGAAAGCTCAAAAGAAGCAATTCCCTGAACTGGGAATAAGACTTGACTAATCTTTTGAGTACAGAGCGAAAGTCGTGTGTTCTGGAAAGGGCACCAAGACCTGATCCTGCAGAGACTACTACAGTTGAGGAGAGAAATCTCCATAAAAAGCACTCTGAGGATTCGGTCGATGTTGCCTGTCTAATGCTGGCGACCATGACATCTTAGTTGCGGACTAACCTTATGGATGTCCCAGCTTACCAGATGTATCGCCAGCTAAAAGATATGTTCTCGACTCAGGCTCGGACTGAGAATCTTATACGACTAGGGCTCTGAGCTCCTGCAAAATGGCAGAAGGAACAACTGTTAGACCCCATGTGCTGAAGATGAAAGATTATCTGGATCATCTTAGCAGACTTGGGTATCCCGTGACACAGGAGATGACCATAGATCTAATTCTCAATTCCTTAATGAAGGGATTTAAGCAACTTGGAATTTATTACAATATGCGTGGAGAAGATGATCAGTGGGTTGCATCAGATGCTCCAGAATGCTGAGGGAATGATTAAGGAGAGAAGATAGGAAAAGGGACGGAAGGGAAAGCAAGTTCCCTTGACGGAGGTTAAAGCTAACAAGTAGCTATAACCTAGAACCAGAGAAGTCAAATCCAAGGATGACAAATCCTTTGAGTGCTAGGAAACTGGGCACTGGGAAAGGAATTGTTCCAAGTACTTGGAAACGGTCAAGTTTGACCGCATTGATACTCCATGTATCTGAATCATTCACTTCTATTGTTTTTGGATATGTGATACCCAATTGAATAAAGTTTTATGAATAATGTATGCGATGACTAAAATGAAGTGAAAAGAAATGACAGATTCAGTGGGAGCATAGAGACATCTTAGAGAAGACTCAGCTGGACACTATTTTCTATGTCATCAATAGTTTAATCATGGTGTAGTAAACAATTTTATAGTTGAATTTCTTGCAAATATTTTTGGGATAAATAAAGAAATTTTTGGAGTTGAAAATTTATTGCTTGAAATTCTTATTGTTTAAGATTACTAAACCATGATTATAGACTATTGATTCAAGTGGAGCTTGAATAGTAACTTGTCAATGGAGATTGGACAAGCTACTAGTCATATTCAGATAAAAAGGTTTACCATGTTGCTGTGTAAATTGTTCAAGTGTTCAAATGCAGTTTCATTGAACTTGTTAATTCTTGAAAGTTAGTTCAAGAGATTATATGAGTTGGATAGTCATCCGTGATTATATAGAAACTAATAAAATGCAGAATTAAATGTGAAGGGGTTACATGGAGGTTAATTCACTTCACTTGTCAGAAATAATTAGACTTGAGAAGTCAGGATTGTTTAGACAAGAAGTAATCGCATTTTATAAAATTACATGTGAAATGTATACAACTTGTGTGATGGTTAGTCAAGTAATAACCTTTGACTTGTTTAAACACTCGTCGGCAAACTTGACGGAACACTTCAACAAAAATGATTGTCGATAAGCAGGTTCTGGTGGTTATGGATACATATCACAAATGTTGAACACAATGTTATTAAAGATATCTTGTTAAGATATAGATAAACCGCATACTGACATATTCAAGACTAAACATCTAAACGTCTCACTAGTAGCAATTAATCTGAATTTCTAGAGCTCCTAAATTTTAATCCTGGTGTCTTTATGAGTGATTTATCAGTTCCTCTAAAGATAATGGATATAAATTTGTAAGGAGATTCAAAATGGGTTTGAATAATAATACAAGAAGTTGTAATAAAGAACTTCTGTAATTTTTCAAAGATAAACGGTAATAGAAGTTAAGTCAGTTAACTAGAGAACACTCCCACTAAGATCATGTCTGAAATTAAATTTTCGATAGATCATATTACCGTTACATTTGATAAAGGAACAGTAGCATTAAATTGATGGAAGTTGTGTTGTGTTTATTGAGATAAAGGAGTTCAACATGATATCTTTAATGTCGTTCTATTTTGCATGTTTTAGAAATCCATGAATAAATTTGAAGTTATTCTAAAACTATTCCATAGCTGCTTGTTGTCGTGGGAACCACAACAAGAATTAAAAGGCTATTGTGGCATGGGTGATGAATATAGCAAATATTGGACCAAATTCACAGGTATTTGTTGCGAACAAATATTGGATTGACCCACCGATTGAGACCACTTTGTGAATCATAGTCATGAATCGTCTCAAAAAGGTAATCCTTAGTACCTGAGATGTCTACGTACTTTAGTGCGGGTGCTGCTGTACATTTGGCCTAACCTAACGTCATCCGTAACTGGGTAATCATAACGGTTCGAGGCTGGTTTGTAGTGGGAGTCGTGCTGGAGGCCTAGATAGTCAATATGGGATTTGCACCTTCTTTTAACTAAGAAGAGATATTTCTGGGCCCCTCGACGATCGATACTGACAAAAATGCATGGTCATGCTCAGATAGATCTGATGTGTTCTACTCTGTCTGTTACAGTTCAGTATGAGATCAGGGAGTCGAGAAACATAATCGTGTTTGCTACGGTTGATCTAATCCATGCCTAGCTTTCACATTGAAATATCGCGATGCATGGGATATAACCTAAGTTTCTTTTTGGAAGGCTGTTTCAACAAGAATGCCCGGATGGGAGTCAGAGTTTTTATGACCTTGGTTGCCTAAAGTGTCTAGCCATGACCTCCTTTAGGCGCATGCTGCAGGACAGTATGTCGTCTTACACAAGTGAGAGTATGTTAGTGTATGGTGTGTAAAGATGACATTACTACTGTATCATGGCTGATTTCATAAAACACTTGAGGGTCACACCGATGAGCACAACTGAGCAGATGCAATTAAAATATTGAATAAATGATATTGGATATTGTTTATGACACGAAATGATCATTGAGATTAAATTAATGGATAATTAATTATATCTCAAAGTACGGGGACTAAAAGTGCAATATCAGATATTGTAGTGATTTAATTGTCATTGGATGATAATTAAATAATAATATATAGCTAGTCTTTTATTTATTATTAGATATTAAATAAAAGATGTATTTATTTGAATTGATATTATCATCTAATTATTGGATAACTAGATGGATAATTATAAACAAATAAATAGAGATAATCATAAATAATTATCTAGTCATTTATATATTATTTGATAATATATAAAAAGATAAATATTATTTAATAGATTTTTAATTATAGAGATATTAATATAAGGTTTAAATAATAAAGATAATTATTAAGATATATATTATATTAATATATTAAAGTTTAAATTATATATATATATATATATATATATATATATATATATATATATATATATATAAGCGCGTGTGTGTGTGTGTGTATATATATATATATATATATATAACAACCCCCCACGTTTGTGTGAGGAGAGTGATTTCACAATACGTGAAACTCAAAAAGAAAAACACAAAAGCTTGGAGTGTGTGGGTGAGTTTCGGCGGCAAGAAACCACAAATCGTTTGTGGGTTTTTGGGTTTCCCGTTCTTCGTGTGTTTGATTGCATACCTGGTGCCGCTCGATCGTGTCATCACCGGTGGATACCGAAAGCATCTCACTCGTGCATTCTTGTCATCAAATGCAAAGGTACGGATTTTTATTGCTTTCTTGTTTACTTATCTTATGTATACTTGATGATCCGTGTACGGAATTCGTAATTTTAAAAAGCTTCCGTTGTGCATTTAATGTGATTAAAGTTTATGTTTTTAGGAAAAACGATACGAATTCCCAACACAAAGAAAGTATACTTTAGATCTTTTGAAAAATTTTAAATTTGATCAAAGTTCTCCTATCAAAACCCCAATGGCAACCAATGTAAAATTGGATGCTGATGCCAGTGGCAAAGCTGTTTCAGTAACAGCTTACAGAGGCATGATTGGGAGCTTGCTATATTTAACAGCTAGTAGACCAGATATTACGTTTGCTACTTGTTTATGTGCTAGGTTTCAAGCGGATCCTAAGGAATTACGTTTGGCCGCTGTAAAAAGAATCTTCAGATACCTTGGGGGTACACCAGGTTTGGGTCTTTAGTATCCCAAAGACTCAAGTCTTGAACTAACAGGTTATTCAGATTCTGATTTTGCAGGCTACAGGTTAGACAGGAAAAGCATAACAGGTGGATGTCAACTCCTTAGTGGTAAGTTGATCAGTTGGTGTAGCAAGAAGCAGAACTCAGTTTCTGTTTCTACTGCTGAAGCTGAGTATATTGCTGCTGGAAGCTGCTTTGGGCAGATTCTATGGATGCAGCATCAACTTGAACACTATGGGCTTGTATATAGGAAGACTCCTATTCTATGTGATAATACAAGTGCTATAGCTATCTCCAACAATCTAGTGTTTCATTCCCAAACAAAGCATATAGAAGTCAGACACCACTTTATCAGAGATCACATCCAGAAAGGTAATGTGGAGGTAACTTTTATTTTCACATATGAACAGCTTACAGATATTTTCACCAAACCTCTTGATGAAAACAGGTTTAATTACCTTGTAAGCAAGTTGGGCATGTTAAATAAAAGTGACTAAGTGTCATTGATGCTCTTAGAGATCACATGTTTCAAACTATTCAAATATCTCAGAACAGCTTAGACGGAACAGGCTCTGCATGTTCTATACTTAGCCAATTTCTGAAAACTTGGACAGCTTGGACGTCTAACAGGCTTGACAAAATAAGTTTTAACTTCAAACCTGTTCTATTGAACAAACCTCCAACCTGCTCACTCTCTCAATCTGTCATAAAAGACATTGTCTTGTAACCTGATCAGCTATTGAACAGAAACATGTTCTCATCTAGCTGCACAGGTTGAATGAACAGCTTCTTGGGATGAACAGCTTGTGATGTAACCTGCTCATCACAGGTTTGAACAACAGCTTAGAACATCAGTTTTAATTACCTTTCTTCGTAATTAAGTTACTTAATTTCTGTATTTATTTAACTTAATTACCTGCGGATAATGTTTGTTAACGTGTGTTAGTAGTTAAAAAGGTTCAAGTGGTCTGACAATCATTTTGACATGGCAAACCGTTCTGTTTTCCGTTAAAGAACATTTCAAATCAACCGCCCAAACCTTTCTCTCTCCTACTCACTCTCATTCAAATCCTGTAAATACCTCCTTTCACTGTTTCATCATCTTCTTCTTCTCTACTGCTTCCATAACTATCTGAAAAACCCTAAAACAACTAAGTGTCCAGCATCCTTCATTCCACTACTCTCAAATGGCTCACCAAAACAACCCCCTGCTTCCAGTTTTCGTTGGTGATGATGTTGAATTACATCCCTCAGTTACCACGATGCTTACTCTGAAACCCACTAACTATATAGCCAACCTAACCATTCCCAAAAACTATGTGGGGAAGGGTTATGAAAGCATTGTGGAGTTTCTGCAAGTTCACCCCCTGCATTATGTTATGACTGCCTCTCCTGATGTCCTGTACCAGGAGATGGTGTATGAGTTTTGATACACCTGTGCTTGTGATCCATCAACCAAAACCATCAGGGGAACCATCCTCAATGGGACTCAAACCATTGAAATAACCACTGCTCTTCTCAGGGAAGTCCTTCATCTTCCTGTTGCTGAAACATATGACAAACTACAGCCTGAGAATGATCAGATGGGCAATATGCAACATTTCTGTGGTGTAGCAGAACCCAGAGTTGGAGCCACACTGTTCAGAAGGGATTTATCACCTACCTACAGTTTCCTATTTGCCTCGGTGGTGGTGTACTTTAGCAGCAAATTTGGTTCATTTGACCAGCTTAGTAGATATGAAATCCCCATAGTCCTACAGTTTGTGGATGGGACTACATTGAACATGGCTCGTTGGATTTTCGTGAATTTGAGGAACCTGGTACAGCAAGAAACTCACCCTGCTGCTGTCAGATACCCAAGATTTCTGAGCCTCATCTTCAAACATGTCTGTGGTGAGCATCTCTACAACTCTCAGCCCCTGTTAACTACTGCTGCATTCCCTGTCATTGGGAATAGAGTCTTTTATACTCCAGTTCTTCCCAATGAACCTCCTCTCTCTACACCAATGAGGAGGTTACTTGGTTTGGTGGAAGGACCCTCTGCTGTGAGGGTGGATCCAGTGGCTGCTCCCAAAAGAAAATCAAATTCAGGCCTAAGGTGATCAAAGGGGCCTGGAATCGACTGAAGTTGAGCCTGTCTTCAAAAAGGCTAAAACAATTAAGTCAAAGTCTGCCCCATCAGCCTCAGTGGCTGAAGGGGAGTAGACTTCTCACCCGGGTTCATCTATTGAACCTGAAGCCTTTGTGGCTGGTGCCTCTGTGGCACCTGAGACCATGGAATAGGTTAACCCCCCTGTTTTTGACCCAAGCTCACCACCAGTCCAAACACAAGTTCATGCTGCTTCTCCTCAATCCCCCACAATGCCTCAATACTCAAGGAAAAAATCTCTAGCTAGGAAGAAACCATCATCCCTAACCAGCCCCTCTGACCCCTCTCAACAGGAGTCAGTTGAAAAAGAAGCAACCCATGCTGCTTCTCCTATTTTGGGAGAAGGTTCAGCACATTTGGAGCAGGCTTCACTCCAACATGAGTCAACCCAGAGTCAGCCCAGATCCTCTGGTTCCTCCCAACTGGAACCAGTTGTACAAAAGGAGACTACCAAATCCACTATCCCAGCCTCCCAACAGGCTGAGGATATTGAAAGACAGGAGTTCACTCCACTCCACACTGCGTCCACACAGTCTCCACTTCATACTTCTCCCACACCATCTGAGTCTGCACGAGGTGCCAAAGCTGCTGGAACAGACCATCCAGCAGATCAGCCTCAAACTTCTGCTCCTGGTGATGCAGCCATTGTACACCCAACAGCTGTTGAAGGACCCTCATCCCAAGTTGATGAACCCGAGGGAATGGATCATCCCTCTGGTGAGGCTGCTCCCCAAATGCAAATTTCATCATCAGGTTTCACCACTGATGATGTTGAAATGCACATCCACTCTCCCCATGAAGAGGTGCCTGAAAACAAGGTGCTACTGAAGGAACCATCCAAGGTCTTAATGAGGGTGTTGCAACACAAGCAGCATCTGAAAGGCCACCAACCCCTACCTCTTAACCTCATGATGCAGATATAGCCACTGCTGAAGGTTCCCTTGACCCTTCCAAGCTGGGCCATCTCACCTATGCCCAGGCTATGGAATTACTCTCTAAAGTCTCCCTGCCTTCCCCCACAAATCCACAAACACCTGCCTCATCACCATCACATTTACATTCTTCACCCTTTACCCAATCCAAACAAGCCGCACATACTCCACCCTCTCCCAAAGATCTTCCTTTGAAGGATCAGCTCTCTTTGCTGACTAACAAAGTTGGTTCTTTGGAAACTTCAATGACCTCCCTACCCTCTATCATATCAGACTCTGTGTCTGCTCAGCTTAAGGGGTTCTTTGATTCGTTCAAGACTTCCTTTCCAACCCCTGCTCCCTAAACTGATTCATCCTCTCAGCTCCTTGCACTCACTGCACAGCTGCAAACACTCTTCACTACCCTCTCAACAATTCTTTCTACTCAACAGGACTCTGTGTCCTCCCTGGCAGCTGTTTCCTAACAACTGTCAGCTCTCCTTGACACCTGTACAAATACTCTCCCTTCCCCTTTGGCCATCTTGAACACCTTAGTGGTCTCTCTGTCAAATTTTGTGTCATCCAACCTTGATGATATGCAAGATTCTCTTGAATTAAATCTTGCACAACTTCAAAGTTTGCTGTTCACAGCTTCTGACATGGAAGCCATTACTCAGCTGTCATCTCTTGCTACTTCCCAAACTGCCTTTTTTCAAACCCGTGTCACCCAACTTGCAGAGGTAAAGGACAACTTGGCTTTCTTAGTGCATAGCCTTGTTGGTTCCAAACCTGCTATCAAAACTATTGCACAGCCTGCTAAATTCGTTTCTTCAGGCAGACCCATTGTTGAAGGCTATGTGCCTTGTCCTTCAAAGGGGGAGAACATGTCTGCCTCAAAGACCAAGTCTAAGGGGGAGAAATCTTCATCTCCCTCTAAGGAGAAATCAGCGTCAGTGGGACAAGCAGCAGGTGTCTCCCAAACAGGTCCTACTGTGGATGTCTCCAAATCAACTGAAGCTGCTCAGCCTACTCAGGCTGGATCTCCAAACCCTGCACCATCTAAGGGGGAGGAATCCATTCCTGGGGACAGGCCAAGCAGAAGGAGATATCTAATACTGGAGCAAACAGAAGAAGAAGAGGAAGAGGAACCTAAAGCTGTCCTAACCACAACAGCTAAAGGGTAGAGGAAAGCCTCAGTGGACCCTAATTACCTCAAAGCTGCTCAACTGAATTTTGATAAGGCTCGGGCCAAAGAAATGGGTGTTCCTATGGAGACCTATTATAAATACAAAGAATAGCAGCTTCGAGCCTTTGAAAATCTAAAGAAAGATGAAGCCTCTGCTAAAGCTGCAAAGGCCTTTGCATACAAGGAGGCAAGAAAAGCTAAAATGCCTTCCTTGGATGTTCAAAGGAAACTGCTAGAGGCTGCCAATGAATCAGTGGTCGAGAAAGAAGGAGAGAAAGAACAGGGTGCTCAGGTCTCTGTGATCAAGTCTAAGCCAGCATCCTCCTCTACAAGAGCCCAAATTCACTTTGACAACTTGGCAAGGAAGAAATTCTTTGATGTTGCCAACAGATTGCTTGCCAAGGAAACAATTGTCAAAGTTGTTCCCATTACAAAGAAAGGCAAACAGTGGAAGCTTCAAATAACCAGAATAGGTGCTGAAGGTCCAGAATTGGAAGCATATGAACACACTGATGTTGCTCAAATGGGGTACAGAGAATGGGTGGAATTGGCAGTTGCCCTGAGCCAGTCTAAGTCTGAAACTGCTAAGACTATCAGGGCATATGTCAAAACATTAATGGAGAGAGTTAAGAATCTTGGCCTGATTACAGAAGAACAAATCAAGGGTACCTCAGTGGTTGAACCCAAGATAAAGGCCAGGAGAAGGGGAAAGGTTACTGAGCTGGAAGAACTCCTAATAATGAGTGATCAAGGTGATGTAGCTGCTGAGATCAAGGGAGTAGATCACAGCCTGCCCAGAGGAGTGGAACACGAGGAAGACAAGCTGATAGAGGAACATGAACTTGGGGTATTTTCTGTAGATCCCCTATCAAGGAAAAAGTGTTCCAGAGAGCATCAGATTTGCATAAGGTTGGTCTTAAGCAACTCATAGCTTTTAGACTTGCCAACTCCTTCAAAAAATCTGTAAGATGGAGAGCAGCTATCTGGGAACAGCTTAAAGGGTTCCATGAAAGAGGAGAGCTTCAACATCGAAACTTCATGTTCCTCAGAAATGAAATGGAGTAAATTGAAGAAACCAGAGAACATTTTGAACAAATGTTCGAAGAAGAACCACCACAGCTTGGAGGTCTATCTGCTGCTGAGTAGATGAAGAATGACAGCTGTCCATCAGTTGGACAGGGTTGCCGTTACTTGCTCCCACTATCAACAGTCCAAATTGTTGAAACTTTTCTTGTACATATGTTGTACTTTATTACATTAGTTGTAATTTTCTTATTACATCATTTGTAATCTACTTTAGTACATTAGTTGTACTCTTGTAAGAACATGTGTTGTTTGTAATAAAAATCAGTATATATAAACTGATCCTTTACTTTACTTCAATGTTGTATTTTAATTTCAGCAAAGTGTACTGTAAAAATATATAGTGATTATTGATAGAATCAGCTTAGACTGATTATTGCAAATAGGGGGATATTGTTGCCTCAGTCAAACCTGTTCTACATCTTAGGGGGAGATTTTTAATCAAACCTGTTTGATGCACTTGAAGGTATAATTTAAGGCCTGTTAATGCCTTATTGAAACCTAAAAAGTGATTTGCAATATTAGTCAAAGCTGTTTACCCTGTTGCATTTGTTGGAACTAGGACAAATTGCCCAAGCTGTTCTATTCTGTTGAATAGGCTGGACAAAAACTGTCTACACTGCTCTATCCTGTTGAGCAGCTTGGACAAATTCTAAGTGTTCTGTTCTTTGTGAACAGGCTAAACACTTTATGGAATATGTTTCCATGTCCTCATGTATTGTTTTGGACTAAAAGATCGGTTTACAAAGTCGAAGACAAAGTGGAAAACAGAAGCTGCAAAAGACTGCCTACGCTGTTATGTTACATGAAGACAAATGGGATATTTGAAATGGGTAATAGACCATTTCTTATATCAAAATGACCTTAACAGAAGATGAAAGGTTCAAAGTTGACATTCCTCTTTTGGTTAAAGCCTTCTACAACAGAGACAAAAAGGAAAAGACAAAGATTCTGCCACGTAAACACAAGTCTGCTTTATCAGAACGTGCAGAAAAATTGTTTTGTCTTTTTGGAAAGACATCCCACTATCTTCTTATCCAATGAGGAAGCTTCACTGAGATTCTCAGTGAAAGTATAAAAGGAAGCTTCTAAGGAATGTGAGACAACCAAGAGTGTAAAATTTAGATCGTGCAAAGAAGTGTGTTTTCATGCATGCAAGTCTGCTTCAATAAAATCATATTTTAAAACATTTTATTTATTGTAATAAATTATATATAAACATTAAATTTAATGTAAAATTGAAACTTTAAATTATATCGATTAAATACATATAAATTTAAAAATAAAATACATTTTAAAAATTGTTAAAAATGTAACTACTATAACATATTAATTATGACAAATATGAAATACAATACTATAATTGTATTTTTTTTAATAACATTTAGTATTTATGTGTTTTAATTTTATATTTACATAAACTTTCTATAACCAATTATTTATTAAAAATTATCTCCGTAATATGTGGGTAGATAAACTAGTTATATTATATATGAATTAAAATCTCAATTAATACCAATTAAAAAAATATTAACTTAAAAATTAACATTTTAAAAAATAATTGACGGTAATAGTATCTTATATTATTTAAATAATTAATAGTTTTTTTATTTTTGTTTTTACTTCTATACATATTATATACATAAATTTTATTAAAAATATATATGTATTATATGGGTCATAAACTAGTTTATGATTATGCTATTTCACATTTATCTGTCACCATTTACGAAAAAACGTACACACGAATTTTAATTTAATTCCTCACATTATGTCAATAACAGATTCATCTTTTATTTCATAAACATATTGATTAACACACATATGTGGTCTTACTTTAAAATAATCTTAAGAGTTAATTACAAAAATGGTCCATATGGTTTGTCTTAAATTTTGGACTTGGTCCCTGAACTTTCAATTATGCAGAAACAGTCCTTATTTTCATAATTTGTTTGCAATTTTGGTCCCTCAACCTATTAACTTTTCTAATATAACCAAGAGTAAATTACATAGATGGTCCCTGTGGTTTGCATAAAACTTTGGATATGGTCCCTGTAGTTTCAATTTTGCATAAACAGTCCTTATTATCACTATTTACTTACAAAAATGATCCCTCTGCCGTTAACTTTAACAAACAAGTGGTTAAATCTTTTATAATGACCATTTTACCCTTTTTTTGATAACATTTTGGTCCCTCAACTTTGTAGTTCATTTTAGTTTTGGTCCCTCAAGTAAATTTTTTTATTTAACTCTTTATTATATATTATTATTATTATTATTATTATTATAAATATTATTTATTATTATTATTATTATTATTATTATTTTAACTTTTTACGTATTAATTTTTTTGTTTATTGAGTTTCCTATATTTTAATATATTTTATAATTTAAATTATAAACTTAATTATTATTTTTTATTATAAACAAGTGTATCAAATTAGAACCCATTTCTTTTTTAGCTTTTTCAAATGAAAATTACAAACATTTTATATTGTAGTTTCCAAACCAAAAAATTTAGAACCTTAAGCTTTTATTTGTTTTTTCAAACGAAAAGAAGTTACTAAACCATACATGTTTTAAGTTTTTCATTTTAAAACGTAAAAAGCTACGAAGACCAATCCGTTTTTCGTAGCTTTTTACGTTTAGAAAATGAAAGAAATTACACATGAATGGTTAGTAACTTTTTTTCGTTTGTAAAAAGAAATAAAAGCTTCAGATTCAAATTTTTTTGGTTTGGAAAACTACAATATAAAATATTGTTATAATAAAAAAACGAAATGGATTCTAATTTGATACTATTGTTATAATAAAAAATTTAATAACTTTGTAATTTAAATTGAAAAATATATTAAAATATAGGAAACTTAATAAACAAATAAATTAATATGTAAAAAGTTAAATCAATAATAAATAATAATAATAATAATATTAATAATAATAAAAGAGTTAAATAAAAAAAATTTACTTGAGAGACCAAAACTAAAATGAACTACAAACTTGAGGGACCAAAATATTATCAAAGAAAAGGGTAAAATGGTCATTATAAAAGATTTAACCATTTGATTGTTAAAGTTAACGGTAGAGGGACCATTTTTGCAAGTAAACATTGATAATAAGGACCATTTATGCAAAATTGAAATCGCAGAGACCGTATTCAAAGTTTTATGCAAACCACAGGGACCATTTCTGTAATTTACTCTATAACCAAATTACCCTTATATATTATTTTTTGTGTTACTTAACTTTGATAAACTATATAAAACGAAGAGAATTATTTAATTATTTATGTTGGTTCATAAATGATTTTGATATTTTTAGTCTTAATTAATTTTAATTTACTATAATCAAAGTGTAAACCAATCAAAATTTATAATCGACAAAATCATTTATATTTAGAAACTATCTTCTAGAGGTTTCATAGATAAAATATTATAAAACTATTTTAACTATATAATTATTTATGTTGGTTTATAAACTTATAATAAAAATATGTTTGTTGGTCAAATATATTTTACTTTCTTCTTAAATAAAATCGGCCAAAGATTCTATTTTATAATCCATTCACATTTGTATCAAAGCAAGGTGAATGGTAAAGTGATAAATCTAAATGGTTTAAATTTTTAAGGTGTCGATTTAATCGGATTAAAAATGAAAAGTCAAATTGAAAGACCAAAAAGATTAAAAACCTATTTATATTTCTCGATTTTTATGTAAAGGTCTGACAAACCAAAGTTTGATAATTAAAGTTGTTAATCATGAATCTCAAAGATGTTATATGGACCTAAATTTTTAAATCGTTTTTGGTATAATTAAAAATTAAAACGATAAAATCATTGATACGTTAAATAAAAAACATCGAGTTGTCTTAGACCATTTCGAAGTTTTTTTTAACTCAATTAAATTAAACTTTGAATTTTTATTTATTTAAGTTCTTTAATAATTTTAACTTTAATTAAACTGTTGCCTCATAAATAATTTTTTGTATAATTTATTAAAGTTAATTAACACTAAAAATAAAGTAGAGTCAATTACATAAATGGTCTTTGTGGTTTGATCAACATAAATATTTTTTTATTATAAATGTATGAACCAATATAAATAATCATAGAGGAAAAATTTCTTATCTATGAAACCTTTAAAAAACAATTTCTAAACATAAATGATTTTTTTGATTATAATTTTTGAGAGGTTTACTCTTTAATTAAATTTAATTAAGACTAAAAATATTTAAATCATTTATGAACCAACATAAATAAAACAGTTCTTTTCTTTTTTTATAATTTATTAAAGTTAATTAACACTATAAAATAAATTATTTAATTAAGAGAAAAATAATTAAAAAAAATTAATTGCAGAAATTGTCTTTGTGGTTTCCATCAAAATAAGGGTATATTGGTCATATTAGAAAAGTTAATAAGTTAAGGGACCAAAATTGCAATCAAATAGTGATGATAATGACCATTTCTGTAATATTAAAAGTTCAGGGATGAAATCCAACTTTTAAAACAAACCACAGAGACCATTTTTGTAATTAACTCTAATCTTAGTACATTAATATTAATTAGGAGTGTTCAAACAAAACCGGAAAACCGAGAAACCGAGTCAAACCGCTAGATCCAAAACCGAAAAATCACGGGGCGGTTTGGTTGCGTTTAGTTAAAGAAAACTAGTCATATTTCAATTTCAGTTTTCAAGTTATTGTTTTTAGAAAAAAAAAAACAAGGGTTTCTATAAAAAGTGAAAACTTGTTTTGCTGATTAAGTTTTAGTTTTAAGAAAAATAAGATGAGTGATTATAAAATAAGAAAAAAAGGATAGGTGATAGAGACGTAAGAGAGAGAAATAGAGTATTATAAAGAAAAATATAGGGTAGGTAATAGAAAAGTAAGAGAGAAAATTTCATTTTCAAAAAACCGTGGATAACCGAACCGAACCGATTATATATGTATATACAAGTCTGTAGCTTCTATTAATTATAATTTCATTTAAACATTCTAATACGTTAAACTAGATTTTCAAATGATTTTTAATTTTCATTATTTTATTAAATAAATTTAGTGTAATTTTAAGATTTCTAATCAAATAGTTTACTAAGATTTTGAACTTAAAAAGAATTTTTGCTTAAAAAAGATACATTTCGATAATTTTATTTGTTTTTAAGCATACGGGTAACCGTGGACCGAACCGCATGTAACCGAATTCTAACGGGTAACAGAACACTTGGTAATCGAAACCGAAAACACGGTTCACATGTTAACTACTAACCGAACTGAACCGTGCACACCCCTACTATTAATATTTCATTTTTATTAAAAAAAATTTCATGATATGTATCTTGGTATCGTCTTTGCAATCAGTGCAATAGTTTTAGCAAAAAATCAGCAGTTAAACATTTCAAACGCACACTTATTATTAACTTGTTCTACTTCGATTTCAAAACAACCAAACAAATTGATGTAAAAATGAAGCAAAACCAGATAACACTATTAAACACAAAACTACTTTTATTAACAACCTAATCACAACCGGCATAAAGTCACCCTATTACTTACAAAGGTAAATCTTACTACATAAAACTCTGAGACTTCATCAATAGATGAAGCTCACCCTCAACAAACAGATCAAACCAAACCACCAGTGAGACTTTTACAACTACAAAACTCGAGTATCGAGAAGGAGCACAAGAGAATACAGGATGAACAGATGAATCTACTTGCGGACTCTACGCACAGTACTCTCTTTATATAGAGAGAACTAAACAAACTAACAAGAAGCTAAACTGACTAACAAACTTACAATAGCAAGACCTAACGAGAGAAATGAAGAGGCACCTGATGAGATGATAGAATCGAAGAGGCGCGGGAGGCTATCTGAGAATAAGACGAGCAGAAGAAGAGCCTGGAAACTGCTAGAACCTGGGCCTGTACCTAGCCCACACTTAACTTGCAAAGTTGCAGCACAATATCAACTTACAAAGTAGCAGCCCAATTTATATCAGCAGCCCAAAGCCTTTTTAACACACCCCCCCCCCCCCCCCCCCTTCTTCAACTTAAGTGTGGAAGTGTTTTACCAAATTTAACTTCCCACACAACCTTGAATGAGAGGGAACTAATAAACCCTTCGTGAAGACATCAGCTACATTTTCAGATGAATCAATCTTCATAGTTTTGATAATACCTCCAGAGATTTTTTCTTTTACAAAATACAAGTCAAGTTCAAAATGTTTTGTTCAATCATGAAAAACAGGATTGGCTGCAATCAAAATTGCAGCCCTGCTGTCTAAATTAATACAAACAGGCAGCTCAACGCAAACATTTAAATCACGAAAAACCTTAAGTATCCACAGAACTTCAGAAGTAACAGAGGCTAAAGCACGATATTCACCTCAGCTGAAGAGCGAGAAACAATTGGTTGTTTCTTACTCCGCCAAGAATAAACTTACCATCAAGAAAAACACCAAAACCTGTTACAGACTTACGCAACATAACAGCCTTTGCCCAGTCAACATCAACAAAAACAAACAAGACATGTTTAGATGAACTAGAAGAAGATATGTGAACGCCAAGACCTAGTTCATTTTTCAGATACTTTAATAATTGAATAGCACACTTGAAGTGAGACTGCCTAGGTTGATGCATAAACTGACTCAAAACATGTACAATGTAAGTAATATCAGGTCTAGTTAGGGTAAGATAGATGAGTTTGCCAACTAACTTTTTGATAGGCAGTAATATTAGATAAATCCAGATCAGTAGGACTTTCATATCCTTTGGAACTCATAAATGCACTAAAATCTAAAGAATTTTGGACAGGTTTGCAAGCGAGCATTCCAAACTCAGAATCAAGACAATACTTTCGTTGAGACTTACAGATGCCAGTTGATAACTCAATAATTTCAATCCCAAGGAAGTATTTTAGAATTCCTAAATCCTTAATGTGAAACTTAGTACATAGAAACAATTTGAAATTGTCAATTTGTTTTGGATCATTACTAGTTACAACAATATCATCTACATAAACGAGGAGAGCAACAAACAAGGAATTAACACATTTAAAATAAAGAGAGTGATCACTCTTGCCTTGAACAAATCCATTTTCAAGTAAAGTCGAAGTGAACTTTTCGTTCCATTTTCTGGGAGCATATTTAAGTCCATAAAGAGACTTAAGCAAGTTTGCACACTTTAGTCTCATCTTTATTAAAATAACCTAGTGGGGGTGTCATATAAACATCCTCATCTAGTCCCCATATAAAAAAGCATTATTCACATCCAACTGATGAACAGGCCAGTTATTAGTAACAGACAGACTCAATAAGCACCGCACAGTGACCATTTTAACAACTGGAGAGAGACTCATCAAAATCAAGACCTTCTCTTTGACTGTATCCTTTTGCAACTAATCTGGCCTTATAACAATCAATCTCACCAGAAGCTTTATATATAATTTTATAAATCCATTTACACCCTATAGCCTTTCTATCAGGGGGTAAATCAACAAGGTCCCAAGTGTTATTTCAATGTAGGGCCTCCATTTCTAAGTTCATAGCGTCTATCCAGTGTTGGTGTTTTATTGCCTCCCAATATATGGTTAGCTCCTCAGACTTATTTAAGTTGGAGACAAAGAAAAAATCAGAAACAGACAATCTGGAATAATTGACCACCTTTTCAAGACCAAATTTTACCTTACTATTGACCACAAAGTCATTATATTTAGCAGGGAAATTACTTTGCCTAGTAGACTTACGGACACAAGGAGTTTGTACAGGAGGTTGGAGCATGGTATGATCAACATTGTTGCCCTCAGAAGCTCCCTCGATATTATTTAGTGTTGCATTAGACTCAAGCACTTCCTGTTCATGAATGGAAGATTTTTTAGACTGATTGCCATCACCAATAGATGGTGTTGCATGGTAGTCTTCGAAAAAATTCTCCCATTCATTTCGATCGTAATCACTATGGTTCATACCATCTCTATTTAGCATTTTGTGGTTCTCATCATTGGGCTCTTGAGCATAACCAGACCCGTTTTTGTCAAAAAAAAATTGATAAGTTTGGTCAATCAAAGTGTGTTGATGTTGATTAGTTGGTTTATAAGGAAACACAGTTTCATAGAATTTAACATCTATAGAAAAAATAAAGTTACGCCTTCCAATGCTATAAAGCTTGTAGGCCTTTTTTTTCATTTGAAAAACCAACAAGAATGCACTTTTCAGATCTTGGGGTGAGAATTTATCACTCACATTTAGAATTTTGGCAAAGCAAAAACACCCAAAAGTTTTAATACGAGAGAGACTTGGTCTGGTCTTATAAACTAACTCATAGGGACTTCTTCCTTTTAAAACAGATGTTGGAAGCCTGTTAATCAAATAGGTAGTAGTTAGGAAGCCTGTTAATCAAATAGGTAGCATTTAGAATACATTTAGACCATAGATACAAGGGTAAATTTCCTTGAAATAATAAGGTTCTTGCTACATTTAAAAGATGTCGATGTTTTCGTTCAACAAGACCATTTTGTTGTGGTGTGTTGGAGCAAGATGTTTGATGAACAATTCGATGTTGTTGAACAAAATCAGTCATATTTTTATTAACAAATTCAGAACCATTGTCACTTCGAAAGCTTTTGACATGTTTGTTAAACTGGGTTTTTAAAAGATCGTAAAAATTAACCATATTTTTAAACACTTGCTCCTTGGACTTGAGCAAAAAGGTCCAAACAGCCCTAGAGAAGTCATCAACAATGGTAAGGAAATATTTGTACCCATCCTTACTAGTAACTCTATAAGGGCCCCATACATCAAGATGAGTTAATTGACCCAAGTAAGTAGTTTTATGTTCACTTAAGGGGAACGGTTATCTAACTTGTTTGGCCAAATGGCAAATTTCACACGGTTGAGTAAATTTGTTATTTCCAAGTTTTAAAGAATTTTTCAGAACATTCAAGACTTGATCTGAGGGATGACCAAGTCGGTCATGCCATAATAGGATAGACTCGTGATTGGTAGGAGCATGCAAGAAAACATGTTCGTTACCTTGATCGTTAAGGTAGAAATTATATAATCCATCATGATGTTTACCAGTCGCTAGAGTCACATTGTTTTTCAAATTCTGAATATAACAATAACTTTTATCAAATCCAACAAACAACTCACTATCCTTGACAAGGTGATAAATAGATAGCTCAGGAACCACTAAGACATTGTATAAGGTGACCTTTTTAGTTAGTTGCAAGTCACCAATTTTGGTGACCTTAACAGCAGTCCCATTTGGGTGTGTGCACGTGACTCTGATATTTAAATTTGTAACATCAACCGTATTAGACATGTGTTTATCAGAGCAAGTCATGTAATGATTTGCTCCAGAATCAATAAGCCAGCAGTGAGTAGGAGTTTGGAAATTTAAAATTGACCCAGACACAATAAAGGGATTAGAATTATTGAAATTACCACTCATGTTGGAATATGACGTAATGGGCTTTGGCTTGTCTTCAAGAAAACTCATCAACTTTGACAATTGATCTTTAGTTAAGGACACGTTAGATAGCTCACTTGTGCTAGAATTCAGATTTGGAAAAGAAACTTGGGAGGAGCTGTTGTTAGGTTTCTTTTTCCAGGAAGTGGGATAGCCAACAATTTCAAAACATTTATCAACAAAATGGTTAGTTCTTCCACATTTGGTGCATTTCAAATTATTTTTAGCTTTTGAAGGGTACCCTATGATTTCAAAACATCTTTCAATAGTATGCCCACTTCTTTCGCACTTTTTACATTTTAACTCAGGGTTAGTAATAGTTCTTGAGGGAGGGGAAGATTTAGAGAAGAAAATAGTTGATTGACCACTAGTTGTGGACAATAAATGTGACTCTTCTCTTGAAATAATAGAAAATGCAGTTTTAACGCTTGGTAGAGGGTCTTTGGTTAAAATGTTGCTTCTAATAGACTGATAAGCATTGTCAAGACCCATAAAAAATTGCATGAGTTTTAAAAGATTTGAATGTTTTTGAAAATCTTTTGATGCTTCACATGTGCATTGAGGAAGCTTTACCATAATATCATACTCTCTCCATAGGGAATTTAGTTTGTGATAATAAATTGAAACAGAAGTGCCAAATTGAGTGAGGGAGTTAATCTGATGATGCAAGTTGAACATAATAGAGCCATCAACTTTGTCGTATGTCTCTTTCAGTTCAGCCCACATATTAGTAGCAAATTTACCTGACCGTTATATAAGTCATCACACATAGTACCCAAAATCCAAGAAATAACAACAGCGTTACAACGATCCCGTTGTTTTCCCAAGCTTTATTAGTCAAAGGTCGTTCAAAAGAGCCATCAATAAAACCAGTTTTGTTTTTGGTTTGAAGGGCTAATTCCATAGCAACAGCCCACGATTTATAATTTTCTGTACCCTTCAATTTAAAATTTATGAGAGGAGTGTTACTAATATCACTCGCATGCAAGTATAGAGGATCACCAAAATCGAGTCTACTAATCAGGGTCTCTTCGTGATCTTCCATATTAAAAATATTTAACAACCTAATGTCAGCACACATAAGCCAAATAGAAAAAAAGAAACCAAACCAAATTTCATAGAACACACTTTTACCAGAAAGGGCAAATAAACCAGATACACAAAAGCAGATATCAAAGCAAAACTAGAAGCCACACAGAGAGAAAAGCCCATTAATGGCAGGATTCCACGAGCGTTCAGGATGCCAGGTCAAGCCAGGGCAAAATCTCTACACAAGCAGACAGATAGATGGGACGAAACAGGTAAACAAAACAGAGCCTCGTCCATAGGCCAAGTATGATTCTCAGGGGCAGTTGATTCCCGATTCTACGGAAACTCCCAAGAACAAGAACTTGCTACAACACGAGAAAGTTTGAAATCCTTACAGTGTAATCTACCAAGTTGATGAGATGAACAATCGAACCAGATGAATACCGCATCGGAAAACAAAGGAACGATGGGGTTTTGAGGGCAAACCACACTCAACAACGAAAAACGAGAACCGGTCGCAGCAACGAACTAAACCCTAGATAGCAAAAAAAAAAAAAACTAATCGCCTTTTCGCAACCTAAGTGCTAATACCATGATGTAAAAATGAACCAAAACCAGATAACACTATTAAACACAAAACTACTTTTATTAACAACTGTAAATCACAATCGGCATAAAGCCACCCTATTACTTACAAAGGTAAATCTCACTACATAACACTCAGAGACTTCATCGACAGATGAAGCTCACCCTCAACAAACAGATCAAACCAAACCACCAGTGAGACTTTTACAACTACAAAACTCACGTATCCAGAAGGAGCACAAGAGAATACAAGATGAACAGATGAATCTACTTGCGGACTCTACACACGGGACTCACTTTATATAGAGAGAACTAAACAAACTAACAAGAAGCTAAACTGACTAACAAACTTACAACAGCAAGACCTAATGAGAGAAACGAAGAGGCACCTGATGAGATGAAAGAATCGAAGAGGCGCAGGAGGCTATCCGAATAAGAGGAGCAGAAGAAGAGCCTGGAACCTGCTGGAACCTGGGCCTGTACCTGGCCCACACTTAACTTGCAAAGTAGCAGCCCAATATCAACTTACAAAGTAGCAGCCCAATATCATATCAGCAGCCCAAAGCCTTTAACACAAATCTTTCTTATTGAAACTTTCTAGCATAATATACATAAATTACTACATACTAAATTCTAGCTTCTACTCATTCGATCAGCATGCCGCTTCATTGCATCTGCCTTTAGCTTTTGTTTTGTTGCAACATCTAGACACATATATGACATTTTTTCCTCAATGATCTTGTTCTTAATTTGATTATCATCAATCATAAATATTTTGCAAACATATTTCCTCAGATGAATTATTTGTTGCTTTTGATCCTTTCCCTCAACCTTCAACGTAGTGTCCCAGTGTTGCACATTCTCTTCTTTAAAAGTTTCCATATGCCTCATAGTGAATATTCCATTGTCTAGCATGTTATATTATGTCCTCCATTTATTTCTAATCACTTTGGTTCTTTCCCTTCTATGTGAGTAGCACTTGGATGATGAACTTTTTTTAGATACCGTACAAAACATTCAATATGGAAAGCATGTGTCAACAACAGTCATTTAAGATTGTTAATATACCCTATTTTGTAATCTTATTTTAATACACTTACTAGTAGATTAGGGTGTTAGATCTAGAATTGTAATAGTTTCAGGGGTCAATTTGTAATAAATGAAAAATAGTTTAGTGGCAGATTTGTAATGATTGAAACTTCACTATACATGGTCTTAAAGGCTAAATATTTTTCATGGGCTTTAGTGTTTGTTTACATAGGTTGCATGCTTATATATAGTTTAGGGTTTCTGCAAGTTAGATATAGAACGACTATTGTAATCATTCACCAAGATTTAGAGTGTTCATCATACTAATTATATTAATTATACTTTCCAAAAAACTGATGATGTGCATTACCAAAAATACCCTTAATGGACGGTGTACAAAAGTTCTTTGAGGTTTCTCGATGCATAAAAGTTCTCAATTGAACCTCGATCTCACACACACACACATATATATATATATATATATATATATATATATATATATATACATATATATACATATATATACATACATACATATATATATATATATATATATATATATATATATATATATATATATATATATATATATATATATATATATATAGGTGGGTTCAATGGAGAACGTCCATGCATCGAAGAACATTGAAGAACCTCCATGCACCACCACAATTGCATCACAATTCCCGCGTGATGCATCATTATTTCAATGTGATGCATCAAATTCCCGCGTGATGCATCGACTTTCTGCATGATGCATTACGATTTTCTAGCGATACATTGTGGTTCTACAAGGTTCTTCGATGTATTAAGGTTCTCCATTGAACCACATCCCTATATATATATATATATATTGTTAGGCACAAAAAGGCCTCAGTCAAACCTGTTCTATATCTGAGGGGGAGATTTTATAATCAAACCTGTTGATACATTTGAAGGTTGAATTTAAGGCCTGTTATATGCCTTATTGAAACCTGAAAATGATTTGCAATATCAGTCTAAAGCTGTTCTATATGTTGCATGTGTTGCAACCAAGACAGTTTGTCCAAGCTGCTCAGTCTGCTGATCAGGCTGGACAGAAACTGTCTACGCTGCTCTACTCTGTTGAGCAGCTTGGGCATTTTTAAAGTGTTCTGTTCTTTGTGAACAGAACCTGTTCTTAGTGAACAGGCTATACACATTATGGAATTTGTTTCCAAGTCATCATGTATTGTTTTTGACTACAAGATCAGTTTACAAGTCGAAGACAAAGTGGAAAGCAGAACCGCTCAGCCTGCCCAAGCTGTTCTGTCACATGAAGACAAAAGGTTATTTGAAAAAGGGTGACAGACCTTTTTCTTATATCAAAATAGGTCTTTACAAGGAAGAAAGACGCAAAGTTGACATTCCTAAATTAGTTAAAGGCAATGCAACAGTAAACAAAGTAAAAAGACAAAAGTTCTGCACGTCTGCTTTTCAGAAAAGTGCAGAAAAGTTATATTGTCTTTTCATACAAGACTTCTCCTTTTTCATTCTGTCCAATGAAGATGTTTCTATTAGATCCTCTAAGTGAGTATAAAAGGAAGCTTCCAAGGTCAGAAAGAAGTGTGAAGAAAGCTAAGTGCTTAAACCAAGAGTGAACGTGCAAGTGTGATTTTCATGCATGCAAGTCTTCTGTAAACCAGCATCTGTGTGTCTAAGCTGATTTACCTAAGCTGTTCCTTGAGTCTTGTAAAACACAGTGAGTGCATCTTAGTGAGTGTGTTCATTGTAATCTAGTTTGAGTCTGTCTTAGACTAGTAAGCATACTGTTGTATTCTGTCATCTCAGCTTGAACTATTCCGCATTCAAGCTTGTTTGTAATTAACAATTGTTGATAATACATACAAACATTGAGAAAAAGAGAGTGTAGTTTTTAAAGTGCTGTATTCACCCCCCCTCTACAGCTTATAACTATATACTTTGGGAACCTTTCGGGACCTACAACTGGTATCAGAGCAGTTTAGAGTGTGTGTCATTCTAGATCTCTCATTCTCCCAAGTTTCCATGGACAACAGTGCTGCAAATTCTTCTTACTATGACAATGGCTCTATGGGCAAACCTCCCAAATTTAATCATCAAAACTTCTCTGGTTGGAAGTGCAGAATGATGCTCTACTTAGAGAATCTGGATGTACAACTGCCAGAGATAGTGATGGAGGGTCCCTATGTGCCAACCTCTGTCACCACTATAACTCCAGCGGTTGAAGGAGCTGCTCCTGAAATCAGGACTTTTGAGAAAGCCAAAGCTCAATGGTCTGATGAAGACAAGAGACTGGTGGCTCTGGATGCAAAGGCCAGAAACAACCTGGTCATTTCTCTCCCTGATGATGTGTTCAAGCAGGTTGAGAAAATGAAGACTGCAAAGGAGATGTGGGATACTCTGTGTACCGTCTATGATGGACCCACAATCACACTGGACAACAGGATTAACAATCTTGTTAGACAGTATGAACTTTTCTTTGCCAAACCAAAGGAGTCTCTCACTGAGACCTACACCAGGTTCACTGCTCTGGTGAATGATCTCAAAGCTGTTGGGATCACCAAGGACAGTCTTACTTTGGTGAACAAGTTTCTGGACATTTTACCTGAAGAATGGAACTATTTCTCAACCATCCTAAGGAACTCAGGTACTATCAGAAGTATAGATCTGGTCAATCTGTATGGATCCTTACTGAATGATGAACAATCAAGGCAACAAAAGAGGAATGCCTTGGAAATGTCCAGAAAAGGTACAGCCTTTGTGGCTAATGTGAGACAGTCTGTTAATCAGGTGAGTGATGTGTTCATTCAACCTGATCAACAGAATGATGAAAAGGAGGAGGTGTCAGACGAAGAAGATACTGCAGATCTTGCTGAACAAGATGATGAGCAAATGATAGCTATGCTTGTCAAAAGGTTCAACAAGAAAAGGTTTGGAAGAAACATGCTGCAAGGAAATTCAGGTGCTGGCAAAAAGAAGGCATTTGATAAATCCAAGGCTGAGTGTTTCAAATGTGGCAAAACTGGTCATATAGCTGCTGACTGTGTGTCAAAAGCTGTTGGTCAGTCATCCAAACCATACAAGACAAACAAGGATGATGATTATAGGGTTAAGTACCGTATGGCCATGGCTAAGCTGAGGAAAATTGGAAAAAACTCGGTCTTCAATCGTCAAAAGGGATCATGGCAGAGGACATGTTGACTGGAGGAATCTGATTCATATCTGATGAAGAAGATAATCAGTGTCTGTATTAGGCCAACTCTGATGTCCCATCAACAAGCAGTTTCAAAAGGCATTTGGCTTGAAGCTGAAGCCTTCAGCAGCTTGGAGAACTTGGAATCCTACAATTGAGTATAAGGTACAAAATTTAATGGCTTACAGTTCTGAAGAAAAAGTTAAAATGTTTGAATATATGCTTGTTGATCTCAAAGCTGCTGTTGAGAAGCATGATGCTTTACTATCTGAAATCTCTAAGCTTAAAGCTGATCTTAAAACTAAATCCAGTAAACTGGACAGTTTCCATAAGTTGGAAACTGAGCTTGATGAGTTAAAACACATCAACTCTATTTTACTGGAAGAAAAGAGAGAAACAGATATAAAGCATGCTAAGCTTCAAAGATAGTTGACTCTTGGTGCCAATCTGCACAAAAAGTCAGCCATTGTATAAGTCAACAGATTCCTGCACAAATCCAAGCCTATCTGGGAGGGGATCTTGACACAGCAGCTTCCATTGTTGAGATAAGTAATCTGAAAGAAGATTTATCCACTCTTGGTGAACTTCCAAATACATTCATTCAAAATGTGAATGGGATAAAACTAATCTTCAAACAAAAAGGTTTGTCAGGCCTCAAATAACTGGACAGCTTATGTGAACCAAGCTCAAAAGCTGATGTTGGAGTTTGTTCTCCAAAACAGCCTGCTAAGTGCTCTGCTAGCTCACATAAGCAAAAGAAAGGAAAACATGTTCAAACTGAAGCTGTGGATGCTAAACCTGTTGACAAAACAGGTTCTGAGTCCAAAGCTGTTGGTAAAAAGCATGTTAATCCTTTTGATGCTAAACACTTTGAAAATAAGTTTTCAAAAAGTAAGCAGCCTGTTTTCAACAAGGGTAAGTCTCATGTTGAAAACAAAACTGCTGTGATTTCAAATAAGTTTTCAAATCATAGTGGTAAATTGGTTTTAAATAAAAATAAGTTTTTCAAAACCAAACACAGTGAGTATGCTGATAGGCAGCATAAATCACAATCCAGTAGGGGCAAAGGCAAAACCATTGCTCAAACTGAGACAAATGGGAATAAGTTTCCCAAACCTGTGGAAGCTCAAAAGCCAATCAAGCTTCCTGTCTTTGACATCTGTCCTCCCAAAAAGAGGAAAGAAGAGACAGTCAAAGCTGTGGCTATTGAACTCTCCACACAAGCTGTTGATTCAACAAAGAATGCTAAACCTGCTGAAAGAATCAACAAAAACAGCTCAGAATGTGTTTCTGAAGGATCTTCTTCCAAAAATATTGGTTCTTGTGAGAAAACAGTTTCAGTTGTGGGATCGCAGATGCATATCCACAACATATACACTTTCTTTCGTTGAGCACACAGCACAACTTTGCCTTGGGAATCCAATATGTAACCCAGGTGCTCATCAAAGTTAACCTTGTGCCAGCATCACACAGTTGGCTTATGCTAACAAGGTTATGTTTTAGCCCAACCACATAGGCTACCCTTTTGAACACATGCAGCACCAGCTTTAAGAGTTCCATATCCCTCAGTGGATCCCTGCACATTGTCACCAAAGGTGACTTTGGCCCTTTTTCAGGCCTGAGATCACTCAGCAATTCCTTACAACCTGTCATGTGCCCTGAGCAGCCACTGTCCAAGTACCAAACCTGGGAAGGTTGTTTTTCCTGCCGAGTGAAGAAGAATTATTAGTTATTTTAGGGAACTCATCACACAGATGAGTTCTCCTACTTCATCAACATTTGTTGATGGATTTGGAATGTCCCCACTAATATTCCCTATTTGAATGGTATCAGCTTGAATACCCTCCTCAGTGACTATGACATTTCCACACTGCTTGTACAGCTGTGAGGAAACAGCAGAGTCAACAGGCCTCATGTCCTCAGGTTCAGGACAGTCCTTGGCCAGATGTGTCTTCTTCCCACCTTGTAACATTTTCTCTTTTTAG
>JAANYP010000463.1:0-43060 GCA_020465985.1 Centrapalus pauciflorus | reverse complement strand
GTATGTTTATCAACAATTTGTTAATTACAAACAAGCTTGAATGCGGAATAGTTCAAGCTGAGATGACAGATACAACAGTATGCTTACTAGTCTAAGACAGACTCGAACTAGGATACAATGAATACACTCACTAAGAAGCACTCACTGTGTTTACAAGACTTAAGGAACAGCTTAGGTAAAACAGCTTAGACACACAGATGCTGGTTTACAGAAGACTTGCATGCATGAAGATCACACTTGCACGTTCACTCTTGGTTTAAGCACTTAGCTTTATTCACTCCTTTTTCTGACCTTAGAAGCTTCCTTTTATACTCACTTAGAGAATCTCAGAGACACATCTTCATTGGACAGACTGAAAAGGAAAAGTCTTGTTGAAAAGACAACATAACCTTTTCTGCACTTTTCTGAAAAGCAGACTTGTCTTCACATGTGCAGAACTTTTGTCTTTTTACTTTGTCTACTGTTGCATTGCCTTTAACTAATTTAGGAATGTCAACTTTGCGTCTTTCTTCCTTGTAAAGGCCTATTTTGATATAAGAAAAATGTCTGTCACCCTTTTTCAAATATCCTTTTGTCTTCATGTTACAGAACAGCGTGGGCAGGCTGAGCAGTTCTGTTTTCCACTTTGTCTTCGACTTTGTAAACTGATCTTGTAGTCAAAAACAATACATGATGACTTGGAAACAAATTCCATAAAGTGTTTAGCCTGTTCACAAAGAACAGGTTCTGTTCACAAAGAACAGAACACTTTAAAAATGCCCAAACTGCTCAACAGTGTAGAGCAGCGTAGACAGTTTATATCCAGCCTGTTCAGCAGACAGAGCAGCTTGGAAAAACTGTCTTAGTTGCAACACATGCAACATATAGAACAGCTTTAGACTGATATTGCAAATCATTTTCAGGTTTCAATAAGGCATATAACAGGCCTTAAATTCATCCTTCAAATGCATCAACAGGTTTGATTATTAAAATCTCCCCCTCAGATGTAGAACAGGTTTGACTGAGGCCTTTTTGTGCCTAACACAATATTATAAGACTTTTTTTCAAAAGGAGTAACATCATAAATCTTGTGAATGGTAAAAAAAGATCATGTGAATGATCATTTCACACCATGTGAATGGTGTGAAATGATCATTCACATGGATGACCATTCACATAAATATGCATTGAGCATTCACATAATTTTTAAGGACACACAAAGTGTGAATCTATGTGAAATTCATATATCATGCGTATAACATTAAATTAAACATGGTTATGTGAAAAAAAATTTAAATTTTTTTTAAGGTCAGTACCTTCAGGTGCACTTGATTTCGAGAGGTAATTATTTGAATCTGAATCTATGACATGAATTGTTTTGTTTTATTATAATATATAGATTAACCAACTCATGTATTACATGGGTTGATTTAGAAAATACATATTTTTTTATATATTAATGAATTATTATAAAATTTATATATAATTAAAATAAAAAAATTGAAAGCTAGTTAAATTAAAGATAAAAAATACATAGTTGTTTGATATTAAATAAAAAAAATATTATTATATTGTATTACTAAAAACAGATAATATGTGTTTGTAAAAAAAATGTTTCTTTTAATTTTTATTAACTTCAAATATGAAATATCAATGTAAGAAACAAAAATTCAATTATGTGAATGTGTATATATTTTGAAAATGATAAAAATATATAATATCTGAAAAATCAACAATAAAAAATTATCATATTCACAATTGAAGTTTTATCAATTAAATTTTAAATTTTGTTAGCAAAATAATTAACAAAAAATTTTAACTTTATTTACTACACTTCTACATTTAAATCCACATTTTTACATTTGAATTTAACTGTGATCCTTAAGGACAATAATGACACATATTTATTTTAGGTAAATATTAATGTAATATTAATTCATTAATGAAAAATTTAAATCAAAATTTAATGTAATTAAGTTAAGGTAGTAAATTTGGAAAATGAATTAAAAAAATGGCATAGGTATAATTATTGATTTTAATTAAGGGTATAAGAGACATTTCATAAATAATTATGAGTTGTCATTAATCTGGACCATTGATTTCTTTACACCCAATGGTCCAGAAACTCCAAGTGGTTTTCTTATTTTATATAGTATAGATGACTAGATAATTATTTATAATTATCTCTTATTTATTTTTTTATAATTATCCATCCAATTATCTAATAATAGATGATAATTCTAATTCAAATAAATTAATTTTTTATTTAATATCCAATAATAAAAAAGACTAGATAATTATTTAAGTATCATCCATTGACAATTAAATCACTAAAATATCTAATATTGCACTTATAGTCCCCGTACTTTGAGATATAATTAATCATCCATTAATTTAATCTCAAAGATCATTTCGTGTCATAAACAATATCCAATATTATTTATTCATTCGTTTAATTGCATCTACTCAATTGTGCTCATCAGTGTGACCCTCAAGTGTTTTATGAAATCAGTCATGATACAGTAGTAATGTCATCTTTACACACCATACACTAACAAAAAGCATTAGAATGTGTTGTGTATATTGGACCATTTAAATGCAGCGAACCCACTAAAAGCTTTTTATATTGGTTCAAAACTTGTATATATAAAAGATTAACAATAATGTTTAAATTAAGGGGTGTTTAGTTTACAGAAAATTTTCAGAAAGAATGAAATATGTCAAAATAATGAAAATTGAAATAAAAGGAATGGAAGTAAATTTTCTTCCTTGCGGTTTGATTGGCAGGAATGGAATAAAATGAAATTAAACTCAATTTATTATATACTTGTCTATTTAGTTTATAAAGTGGAATGAGATGGGTGGCTAACGGTAGTTGAGATAAGATTGGATGGAGTAAGGTATGGTTGGGTAAGTGAGATATGGTTAGGTAGGGTAGGTTACAATAGGTGAGGTTAAGTAGGATGAGGTTAGTTCGGATGGGTGGTCTGGGGTATGGTTAGGTAGAGTGAGGCAGGATAAGGTAGGTGGATGGGTGGGGTAAGGTATGGTTAGCTAGAGTGGTGAGTGGGTAGAGTAGGTTCAATAGGGTTAGGATTGTAGTTGGACTGGTAAGGTGGGATGGGGTATGGTTAGGTAGGATAGGGTGGATGGTGTGAGATTAGGTCGGTAGGGTAGGTAATGTCGACTAGAAAAACGTATTATGAGAATGACATCTTAATTCTTTGTTTGTTAGGTAAAATAAATAAATTCCAATAAAGGAGAAAAGAATTTATGTCAGAAAAATCTCTTTCATTTTCTTTTAGCAAGTCAAACATACAAATGAATAAAATTTTCATTCCAATTATGTGAAACAAACATGACCTAGCAATAGAAGAGTATTTGTAAAAAATCATGCATGCATCTGAACGCACAGACATTCATTTGTGAACATGTAATCCTTTTTGATTTCTAATTCATATAGATAAAACTAGATTGTTCGTAAAAAATCACATACATTCATAACTTTTAACTACTTAAAAATCATGTGAACATAGACAAGTTTATGCTCACATACGTAGTGTGAACATATATTCTTAAGAGTATAACTCATGTAACATACATGTTTTCACATAGTTTTATTGTGCGTCTGTGTGCGATATTTTGTAACTATTCTTGTGTAATTAATTTTAAAATCATTATGAAAAACAATATTTTAATCTTTTAAGGCGGTACCTCCGAAACTCTGTAAAAGTCATAGTTTTCATTTGAAACACCACACACATGATTAGGATCTTGTAGGAAATTTAATGTTGGAAGAATTGTGAGAAACAATTCTAGTCACAATATATATAATTGATAATTATGAATCCTAAAATTTATGGTCAAAATTTCTTTTCACATTAGTCATCAACATTTAATTTCCTATATAATTTTAATTCTCTCGCTCCGTATACATACACACATACATATATACATAAATACATACATATATATACACACACACATATCCACATAAACATAAATTCATTTTTAAGTTTTAATGATATTTACGAATTCTTATGTCGAGTTGTTTTAACTTAATTGTAAAAGTTTCTTTTTGGGATAATTGTGCAAAAAACCTTAAATTTGTCAGTTTTTTATGATTAAAACCATAAACCATTTTTCGTTGCATAGAAAACCCCGAACTAACTAAAAATCAGTAAATCAAGATTTTATCAATGGGTAACCGATTATTAATCCTACGTGGACCGGTAAATAACCTACGTGGAATAAATTTTGATTGTTGAAACATGTTGTCAAGTATTACACATCATCTAAACCCCCGTTGATAATTTTTAATTACATTTTTATACGGGATTACATCATCAACAGGGGTTTAAATTATGTGTAAAACCTGACAACTGGTTTCAACAATTAAAAATTATTCCACGTAAGTTATTTACCTGTCCACGTAGGATTAATACTCGGTTTCAACCGGTTACCCATTGATAAAACCTTGATCTACTGATTTTCAATTAGTTCGTGTTTTTCTATGCAACGAAAAATGGTTTGGGGTTTTAATCACAAAAAACTGACAAGTTTTGTATTTTTTTCGCAATTATCCCTTTCTTTTTTTATAAAAGTTGTTTATATTTACAAGTTTTAATAATATATGATTTTGAGTTATTTTATGTTGATTGATTTGAAAAAACTAAAGTAGAAAAATGAGTCTAAAAAACAAGTCGAAATAAAATACTGAACCAAAAAACAAAAGGTCCTAACTGCTCTGGACTGAGATTGATCTAGAAAACGACTGAACCAAAAAAACCATCTGGGATAGTCTAGGATCAGACCAGAAAAAGACTTATCTGACAATGACTTGTCTGGCAAAAGACCGATTTGTTCTAAGACTGTATAGAACTAGCGTAATACCAATTTTGTTCATCTCAGGTGTATACATAGAATTAGGGGTGTGCAAAATAACCGAACCCGAAAAACTCACCCGAACCGAACCTTAATCGGGTTAAATGGGTCGGGTTATTCGGTTTTCGGGTTTCTTATTCAGGTTAAATGGTACCCGAATAAGTAATTCGGTTCGTTTTACGGGTAGGACTCATGTTTATTCGGGTACCCAAATAACCCGAATAACCCGTTTAATATATATTTTCAATTTATTGATTTATTTATAACTACAACTAGAATTGTTCATATATAGAATGTAGATATGTAAATACCCAATTTTGATACTCAAACCATTTAACCTATTTACCCAAATTACCCAACTCATTTAACCCATTTAAAATATTTTGTAAATGATTTCATTTTTTATATCAAAACCGAATAACCCATTTAACCCAAACCGAATAACCCGATACCCATTTAACCCGAAACCGAATAACCCGTCCTCTTATTTGGTTCGGGTTCGGGTAACTAACCCACACACTCAAACCCGAATAACCCGAACCGAATAACCCGATACCCAATTAACCCACCCGAATAACACCCCTACATAGAATGATAGATCTTGATCAAGGTGAATCATTAACTTTTGGAACCAATCTTGCATTCAATTGAAAGAAATCTCTCTTTTTACACCTTGAAATACACACACACAAAATCAAAGAAATCTAAAAACTAAGGAAATTTCCCTTGGAAATTTCCTTTTAAACATAACATCTAAACTTTCATCTAATTACATGATTAGTCCTTTAACTTCTATTGTTGGTTGTTTTCACCTCTATAATTAATACCTAACAATCACCCCCTTAGAGGTGAAAAACAACAATACAGACAAAATACAACAAGGACTTTACAAAAACTTGACATCTAAAAAATTTTTCTATCTTCAGAAGTTTGATCTTCATTAAGCTTGATTCTTTCTTCAATCTGAGCTTTAAATCTTCAAACAACAATGTCTTTTGCAAAATCTTTCGGATCTTCATATCTCATCTTCTCAGTTAAGGATACTCTCCTACTTGAATCACGAATTTAATTTACTCTCTTCCTTCTAATTTTCAAATATGCCATTCATTCTCAGATACTCTCTTAGCATAGATATTAAAATCTTCAAGTTTTCTTTGAATGACATCTTCAAAAACTCTTCAATCTCATAATATTCTAAAATACTTTTCAAAAACTTCAAGCCTTCACATCTTTATTGTATTCCTCTTGTCAGCAGATAAACATGTAGTCTCTAAAATTTATCATTTTTCCCCATCATGATGAATATACAGATTATGATCATTATGCTCAAGAGTTTCAGAGGCTCACAGAATCACAGATATACTCTCCCCCTCAAAAAAATACATACACAGAAAAAAATATTACATTCATCTTCAAAACAGAAGTCAAACAAAAAAAATACATCATATATTCATTCTCCCCCTACAAAGTGTATTTCTCTCCCCCTACAACAAACATTATTACATCCTCGTCACAAAAAGAAACAACAAACAAGTAACCGCCAGGTTTCCGTAGAATCCTGTTTGCATGATAGATTAAAAAATCCATGTAACCTATTTCCAGCGTTGTTTGATGTTGACACTGATAGGTGTTCCAAATAATCACTGTGAAATACTTATCAGTAAGTATTATTCATATTTGTTCTGGTTATGTCACTTTGAACATGCTTTTTATAGTTCGTGGTGTAACATCCCTACTTTTCAATTATTTGTAATTTACAATTTTAAGGACTCAATTATTGTATTAATGGATCATTATATCAATTTAAGTTAATTTCGATCATAATATCGGTTTAAATAAGAAAATACGAAGTTGAGGGGTGTAATGTGCAAATAGGTCAAAGTAGCAAATTAAAAGAAAGGAAATCTTTCATTTTCAAAATCACACACACTCTCTCTTCATCACTCTAAAAACCCACCATTTCATCATCAAAAATCCGGAATTGTTGGATTCAAGTACTACAAATCGGGAATCAAGCTTTTTGGAAGGAACTATAAGCAACACAACAAACGATTTGAGGTAAGATTCATCCAATCTTGCGCTTTTTGAAGTTTTTGGTTCGGTTTTTATATAAACCGAATCATAGGATTTTGATCTCAGATGAAATTGCATGTTGAATCTTGTAATGGAAATGTTAAAATCGAGTATATAAGATGTTGCATACCAAATTTCAGAATCAAATTCGAAGTCTAAGTATGATTTTGAAGTTAGTGTGTGATTTAGTGTGTGTGTTCATCGATACTTGATGAAAAATGGACACAAATGGGTTAATTTGGTATAAGAAGTGTTATGTTATAAGTTAAAAGTGTACATATAGGTCATATCTTCAATTTTAGTTATTGAAACATGCAAAAATAGTCAAAAAGTATAAATCTGGAAAATCTGGAAATTTACTAAGTATGAACTCGGACCTGATGAACTCGGTCCGGATCCATCCGAGTTCGGACCTGTACCCCAATTCAGACCAACAGTGACTTCGGACCCACTTCATATCGGATCAGTGACCTAATTTGGACCCCAGCCTATTTTGGACCTACCCCATTTCGGACCAACACCCAATTCGGACCATCCGAATTCGGATGTGGTCCAAATTCAATTGGAATTTCATTTAAATTTCAGAAATTTAAGTTTTAAGCAATTACTGACATAAAATCACTAGTACACTTACTTGACAGATCATTGTGGTGTTGTCAAAACACACATTGATTCAGAGACAAATCACACTGTACCAGCCACTGTGAGTAATAGATTATCATTCTAACATTTATTGTCTTTGCATTCACGTTTACATATTCAATGGCATGTTCACATTGTTGATATACATCAATTGGCAGTCATGATTGATTTGTTGTTATGATGCACACTCGTACTTGACATGTAACACACATGTAGCCAGCGTTAATTTGAAAGTGAATCTATTTACATCATGCTTGCACTGCATGATCATTACTTCACAATCTGATGCGACCTGGACTGGGGCTGACAGCAGGCCACTGTCGGGGACTGATCATCCCACTTGTTATCCTGGTCAGGTTTGGCACATCCCCGATCAGCATTTGAACTGCCAACCCCATGCTTGCACTGCATGGTTTTCACATACATTGGGGCTTACACTGCCCGTAGTCACACTATGCTTGTAAAGAAATATTTGTTGTTTGTATAATCTGTTATCTCACTAAGCAATTTAGCTTACTGTTGACTCACAATGTTTACAGGCAAAGGCAAAGGTGTAGCTGGACCATCATCTTAGGCAATCCATTTAATATCTCGGTGTCCTTAGAAGCTAATTGGTACATGGACGATGTAGCTTTGGGGCTGGGATATTATGACTTGTAAAACAATTATGATGTTGTAATAGTTAGACTTAATCACTGTCGAAACTTATATTTATTGCTTTAGTGTGGAACTACTTAAATCTAATTTAAGTATTCAATTTTAATTATCATGTTATTCATTGGGTTGTGTGTTGATCCCGATGATTCCAATTGTACTATCAAAATATGAGGACGTCACACGTGGACTATTGATTCGATGTGTCTTAATATGACATTTTGGCTCTAGACGCAATGTGCATAGAATGAATTTGGAGACAGAGCTGTTGTCTTCCTTGTTTTAATATCAATAATATCCAAATGATATATCAATAAAACTTATAATAACCTCCGTGATATATGAAACAGAAGTCTTTTGTGAGACAACTGAGTAGCTGGTGGGGTTAAGTACTTGCCAATGTCACTAGGTCCATCACGTCTTTTTCAATATCAAGTCACCAATGGCTTGATAGATTATGTAGTTAACCCAGCCGACAAGGTTTATATACGATTATATTTTCTTTAAATCCTTTCTCAACTCTCAGCTCTCAATATTTTTCAACTTAGCTCCCTCCGGTTCACTTATCAAAAATAATGTTCAGTCAGCTTTATAGTGAAAGCATGATCTGATGCACCACCATATCCTGTAAATATGTCCCTCTTATTTACATTTTACCAATGCTTGACCATGTCAGTATCCCGTGATAACTGACACTTCTGAACTAATAGACCTAAAGACCCTCACCCACACAAACTATGAGCCAATTTGCTTCTTGGGTAGGTATTCTGACTCCGGTTAGACCATAGAAGCGATATATATGCCTAAGCACGCAGTTTGGTGCATAATCGAAGTCAGCATACTATCAAGAAAAATATATCAATGAAGCTCAACTGATAAGCTCATGAGGTATATTAGAAGATGATTAATTAGTCTTGAGAAATGGGGAGTTAGGAGAATTCAGATAATCATAATGAATTGGGGAATTGTGGAGTCGGGAGAATTCAAAATGAAATGTAGAATCTGATATAGAATATGGAATGAATCAGATTTCATGAGCAAATTAGAACTTGAGGAATATGGGAGAACTCACCAAGAATGAATGAATTGTGATAACTAGAATGATATGAATTATGAGAATCGGAAATAGATGGGGAATCATAATATGAAGAAAATCTCAGAAGAATTGAGATTTGAAAATAACAAAGACTATATCAATTATAGCCTCAGTGATATGTCTCAAAGATCAGTGATATAAAAAATGTATCGTTGAAGCTCACAATTAAGCTCAAGTTTTATTTGATAACAAAAATTTTCTTTATGTGTGCACAAAAATATGTCTTTTGAAAATGGCACACAACTTTGAAAAATTTCTTCATCAGGTATAAATGAAATCCCACCTGCAAATAAGCAAAAAAAAAAAAATCAATCAACTGAAATTCAGAAGAATGAACTAATAAAATTTCAAACTCCCTAAGTGTTATCACAAGCTCTGTGTTGAACTGATAAGAAATCAGGTCTGTAATTTCATTGTTGAGGAAGCTCGGGTTCTATACTTAGGTGTTAGAAGTCATTTGAGTGAAGACCGCATTTTGCACTGATATGTAAAAAAACCATTTCATTAAGCACAGGTTCCAGTTTGAAGTGATCTAGAAACCATATCATGAAGTGCGGGTCCTAATCTGATGTGAGTAGAAACCATTACAACCTGCAAAAAGAAAATCAAGTGCCCTTTGGTATCCATTACTTTTTGGATCCAGGCGGATTAGGTGATTAGGTACCCGCTTCATATTACATATTTGGGTACCCATTTCAGCATGGGTTTAGGTCCCATTTCAGCATGGGTTTAGGTACCCATTTCTGTTTAGGTTTAACTACCCATTTCATTTTAGGTTTGAAAACCTAGTTTTGAACACATTTCGTTAACTCACTATTATAAGTAAAACTTAAATTTCTTTTTGTTTCAGTGAAAGTAATATTTGATTTGACAAAGACATGAGAATCAGACTAAGCAGAATTATGTGAATGTTTCTTTCTGAACATCTGTTCGGTCTGGCTTATTTTTTATAATACTTCTTAGTCTTTTGAGAAGAACACTTCTTGGAAGAATAAGTAGTATTAGCATAAACACCAGATTTAAAAGATTCACCAATGTAAACCATTACCGGAAGATTTTCTTTAACTTTATCTTTTCCTTTATTAATCTATTAGAAGATATTTGAGTTTAAGATCGGAGTGTTGTTTTTTCTCTTGATTATGTAAGGATTTTGAATCAGAAGAAACTATTTTCACAAAGTAAGTGTCATTCTTAATATCAAGTTCAATTTCTTCTTCATCTTCAGAAAGAATGAACAAATCATGAGATTCAACACACTCATTTATACTTTCAGTAGATAACACAGAATGCTCAACTTTCTTATCCAAAGAAATTACAAGATTTACATTATCCTTTAAACCTTTTGAGACAAAACTTTTTAATTGTTAGATGAAATATTTGATTCTCTAAACCATTGTTAATGATTAAGAGTTTGTCAACGTTCTCATGTAACAACTCAATATCCTTTTTGAAAATTTAAGTTAAAGTTCGTTAAGTCTCAACTGATTTAAGTGATAATTTCAACTCTTCTTCAAGATCAGAAATTTTCTTTTGAAGAGTTGTAAATTCCTCACATTTCTTTAATAAAGAATTTTGATCATTATGAATTGTCTGATAAAGTTTAACCTTAAGATCATTTATTTTTTTTAGATAACAAATAATTATTTAATAAAAGATGTTTAATTCAGAATTTTCTAATTCTTATCAATTTATCAATATTTAATTTCAAAAGATTAACTTCAGATACAACTTGAGTCTTTTCAAAAATCGCTTCTGTCAGAAGAAAATTAGACTCAGTAAGTTTAGCAGTTAATTCAGCTTTATCTTTAGTGAGTCTGAAATCAGATTACAATGAGTTGAACTCGATTGAAAAATTTGAAGTTGTTGCAACAATTCAACATTTTTCTTGGTCAAATATTTAACATTATTGTTCTCATGAGATTTTTCTTCATTCAACTGAATCAAAACACCAAAATTATTTCTGAACTTCGTTTCAGCATCTTCAGCTCTTACAATTACAGCTTGATATTCAACGAGAGTCATATTTGAAGCCATAATACCTGCACAAGAAAATTGAATTGTTAAAAAAATAAGTGCAAAATGAACTCCAAAATAAGCTTCAAGAAGTGTGCATAATAAAAATTTAAAGTCAGAATAATATCTCAATAAAATACTAAACTTTGATTAGATGCAGTGAAGGTAAATCAGGTCAAAATCAATTCAACCAAAGTCAACTTTGGTCAAACAAAGTCAACAGAATTCAACCGAAGTCACAATATGTCAAATATAATCAAACAATATGATATGACTCAAGTTGACTCAGAAAACAATTAAAAAATCAGGTATGTATCAAGTGAACAATCAGAATGTCCTGAATTGTAATCAGATATGCGAAGGATCAAACAGTCAAGATTTGTCCATTAATGAAAGATCAGGATATTGTTCAATGATAGTATTAGGATGTTTAAGCTTTGCAACATGTATCTATGATTGGTTACTTGATGAAAATTGATTTTAAAGTACTTTATGAAAGTTTAGCTTTATAGATACTTTTCAGAAATTTGACTGTAACTGCTTCCAGGAGTCTATTTGGACCCTGAAAAGTGTCAAAACGGATTTCAGCCAGTTACTTGTACAGTTCTCAATTTAAGCTTCGTTTTGATATATTATGGGCCCCGTAACGATACTCAAGTCATAAATTATGAGCAATGGAAGCAGCAAGGTTCAAAAGTGAATCAAATCCAAAAGAACCGAGTTCGAGTTCTATGGACTTAAGTTTGACTCCTTTAGACTCGAACTCGACTATGTGTGACTCGAGTTTGACTTCTTAAGACTCGAGTTTGAGTCTCCTTTACTCGAATTCGTGTCTTCTTTACACGAGATAGACTTCACTTTTCAGCAGGGAACTCAAGATTTACAAGGACTCGAAGTGTGCAACAGTTGGACTCGAAGTGAATGTTCAGTCACTCGAGGTCGAGCTAATACAACTCGAGCTCGACTTAATACAACTCGATCTCGACTTAATACAACTCGAGCTCGTCTTAATACAATTCGAGATGACTTGTTGTTTGACTCGAAATGGATTCTTCAAACTCAGAATGACTCGAGAAAGTTGTCCTTTACCTATAAACAAACACTACAAACAAGTTTTTATCATTACAGTACTAACAAATCAGATCAAAACACAGCAGTTACAAAAAAATTGAAGAACAACCAAGAACATCTAAAAACCATTAAAAAAAACCAGCACTGTAATCGTCGATTACTCCCTCAATTTTTCGAATTAAAATATGAAAATTTATATTTTAAACATGTACTATAGATGCACGGACAACTAGAGAATTTTCTATGAATTTTTAAATATTCAGCTCTGTTTTCGAACAAAAACGAGATCAGAACTTTAAAATTGAATTGCTTTCAATCTAGAATGAATTAGCTCGTGAAATTTTCAGGATTTGCTTGTTAAATCATATACAATACTTGACCAAAAAATCATGATTCAATTGCAAGCCAATCAAAAATCCAAAAAAATCACAAATTCGAAAACGTAAAAATTGACTGAAATTCAAAATTCGATTACTCCCTGAATATGACGAATTAGAACTTAAATATTTTACAGTAGCTCAATCCAACTTCGTATGAAGTTTTTAAAAAAATCCAGATGTTCACAGGTTCATCTTTGAATTTTCATGAATTTTTTTGCAAGATTCTTGTTTGATTCACCCCCTTAGATGGCATTTGGTTCGCAGAATCTTTTAAAAGGAATTGGAATCTGTTGAGAAATTGGAATTTGCAAGTAATTGAAATTGGAATCCAAATCATGTTTGGTTGGCTAAAAATGGAATTGGAATCCAATTTCATAATTCGTTGGTAGGGTAGGATGGGATGGGTGGGTTGTAACATCCTCGGAATTTAATTATGTATTTGAGGACATTTAGTTTAAATATGTAAAATTAATTTGTATAATTAAGTTAGATTACGAAAGATGATTATGTATCCGGATATTTAAAAGTTATTTATTAGGATATTTAAAAAGTTGGTTGCTATTTTAAGAAATTAAGAAATTTGAGAAATTCAACTTTTAGTTATTAAGTATGATTGTTAATATGTTAATGATGAAAATTATGATGAACTCAGTATTTAATGGAACCAATTAAGTTAAGGGGCTAAATGTGCCAAAGTTGGAAAATATGGAATAAAAGGACAATTGGTCATTCATTTTCATTCATTTCACTCTCTCTCTAAAACTCAAGCTCTCTCTCTCTAGAAAAACCTGCTGAAATTCGAAATGTTGGAGTAAATTCGTGGATTTAAGTTGGTAATTATCAAGATTCAGTTGGAATCAAGGTAAGAAATTACATTCTAAGTTTTGGGTTTTATTTTGAGAGGTTAAGGTTCAAAAATCGGATTTTTGATCTGAAAATATTTGTTGCATGTGGGATATATTAGTTGAGAATCATCAATTGAACATCACTGAAGCTCCAGAAACAAGAATCGTTGGTTAATTCGTCCTAAAAGGTTAGAAATCTGAAATTTTGTGTGGTTTTTGTGTTCTTGGGGTTTTTGCTCATTTTTGGTCTAATCTGGATGGATTTGAATGTTATCGATATGAAAAATGGACTAGAAACAATCAAGATATGTGAGTATAACTTTTCTATGGATTGCATGTGTTTAAAAACGGATTTTTGGCAATTTTTACGTAAAACCCGTAAGTCACGAAGGCAGACCTGTTGGTCGACTCTGCAAGTCGGTGGGTCGACTCAGCGAGTCGCCAAGAACACTTGCATAAAATCTTCAAAAATTTATAAGTGTTGGATTCGAATTCGGATAAGATCTGAACTTAGAAGGAACCGAACTCGAAGAAAGAACCGAACTCGGATGGGTCAAGGTAATTCGGATGGATCCAAAATCCGACCGAGGATCCGTAATTCGGACATCGACTCGGGAAGTCATTTGGACCGACTCGGCGAGTCATTTGGACCGACTCGGCGAGTCGCCTGCAGTACATGTGTAATTCGGATGGGTTTATAAAGACCCGAATTTATGGACAATTAATCGCACTTTTGGGATAATTTTTGGTATTATATTAAGGCATATAATGAAGGGTTATTTGGAAATAATAACACACCAAATGATAATTTTTAATGTGAGTTTCGGATGACGGTTCCGAATGTTGTAATACCTTTATTTGTACAAATTGATGCTAATTTGTTAAAGAAAATATAATGATGATATGTTTTCCATATGAAAATGTAACAGGTCCCTTGTGGTGTTGTTTAACCCACAGTGGGGTACTTTGTGATCCGGTTGAAAGCCCGAGTAGAAATAGGATAACTTAAAGTTTAATAACGCACCCACTGTGAGTACATATGATTTCGCATGTTTATATCTGCTTTATGTTAGCTATTGGATGCTAAGACATGTTGCTTCATTATCGTTTGAAATTCTACTAACTTGCGTAGATTTAGATGCACATTCGTACTTGTTGCATGTCCGTTCTTTAGTTGTGCATCTATCGATGGACCGGCGGGTCGCATCTGTTATTTCGATGTTAGTGCGCTATATGACCCGGAGCTGATCCGTCCGAGGTTCTGGTAGGCAGTAAGTCATCCCCGATGTTATGTCTTTCTCATATGCTTGGTTTATATGTTGAGCTTTGGGCTCGTAGGAGCGACGACTCAAGTGTGTCGTACTTTGTGTACGTGGAGAGTGCACGACGTGTGTCGTCGGTGCTACTCTTGTGGGCTTCATTCTAAAATGCGTAAATCTGTGTATTCACTAAGCATTCGCTTACCCCTCAGTTGTTGAATTTTTACAGGAGAAGGAAAATTTGCCACCGGACCTTCTAGTTAGGTCGTTTGTGAAGTCTTGGAATATATCTACTACTCAATCGGTAAATGTATTATGGGACCAATGTTGTAATATATTCTGAATGTTGTAATAATGAATTGAGTGTGTAGACTTAGTATTGGAACCTTGTAGCACCGTAGGGTGTTTAAAACATTTGTATTACTTATATTATGTATTTTAATGCTTCCGCACTTGTTTAAGCATTCCGATCATTATGTAATAATTTATGTGGTGTTTAATCCTGGGTGTATTGTAATGGTGGTTTATTGTGGCAAGGGTGTCACATGCAATGGTATCAGATCAGTAGTTTGAGATTCAAGTGTCCATGAGGTCTTGGTCTCAAACATTAAGTGATGATATGTAGTGGTTTTAAGTAATGATCTGAACTAAGATAGGTTATGATCCAGTAATCATAAGAAGTTGACTTTCATACGGGACAGTGGGTGGTGACTTTAATGACATGTTACTAAACAATTTATATGTTTTACATTTCAGAACATGTCTGGAGGAGGAATGACACCACGAGAAACGAGAGAAATGATGCTATCAATGATGGCAGAACAAAACAGAATGATTCAAGATCAATTTCGGGCTCGAGATGAGGCCAAAGCTAAAAGAAAAGAAGACAAGAGAAAAGAAAAGAGGGAACATGAAAGGAATTATGTTGTGGATAACATAAACCTTAGAAATAAAGCGAAACGAAAAGACAAGGGCAAGGAAAAGATTGATTATGAAACCGGAATTGATGAGAATTACATGAAGTATGTAATTAGATCCTTCAAGGACTGCCAACCACTAACATTTTCTGGATCTTTGAGAATGGAGAAATCAGAAATATGGATTACAATTATGGAACAGATTTTTACGGAGATGAACTGTAAGGATGAGTACAAGGTATGTTTGGCTAAGGATCAATTGATTGGACAAGCCAATAAATGGTGGACCTGTTGGGAAAAAGAATTGGGATCAGAGTTGATTACTTCATTTAGTTGGGAACAATTCAAGTTGTTGTTTTGTAGGCAATATGGTGAGCCTGACATCGTACCTCATGTTGATCATGAAGAAAGAGCTATAGGAAAGATTGCAAAGTCTAGAGGAGATGAACTAAATGGACCGTATTTGATGTCAAGGATAAATAAACGTGATAGATGTAAAAGATGTCGACATTGTAACCAATTTGGACATAAGGATGACAAATGTCCAAGGAAGGCCGATGCTTGTTGTAATTGTAGAAAAGTGGGTCATTTTAGCAGAACTTGCAGACTTCAACCAAAGAATTAGCATGTAATGACATTACATGATGAAACTATGAATGAAAAAGTTCAACAAAGGAGATGACATCTCTGAGATTATGGTTATAACTTTTGTACCTTAACTTACAGAATTAGAAGAGTACTTTAGAGATTCTATATGTAATATATCTTCGAAGTTTTATGATTCTGAAGTTAACATAAACTTGAGTAATATGAAATGTTATTACTAATATAGGTATAATCATGTTTGTGAATGAAAATACTCGAGTATATAAATAGGCATTAGATAAATAGCCAAGATGGATTTTGAAGCTTTGAATGGGAAAAGATGCTATAAATATTTTGGAAGTTATGAATGAGTTTAGAAGTTGTAATAAAGTTTAAGTTTGACCATAATGAGTCAAAGAATTGGAACTAATCGTATTAGTATCATATATGATATGTTTGAAAGATTGATAACAACTTGTAATGGTTATCATAAAGTATGTAGCATTAACTTTTATTAAGAGAAACTGTATGGTACATTGTGTTGATAATTTGACTTAAAAGGGTTGTGGTTAAGAACCACAGGATTTGAACTGTTCGTGAGAATTTTGATGTAGTTAGAATCAAAGAGACTGTTTCAGTATTGGTATATATATGAATATTATATGAGGAAAACAAATCTAGAAATTATGGAGAAAGCATACGAGGGTATGATAATACATGGAAGATGCATGTTAATTTTAAAAGAGAAATTGAAATATACAATGCGAAGTGTAAAGTAAGAAATGTATGTGAAGTATAATTAATCGAAATGGGGATATAATACTTAATGAAATGGTGATTTAATCAACCATAAAAAGTTTAAAGAGACTTTGGGCACTAATGAAATTTGCTTATACAGTAAAGAAAAGTCTAATACTACGATCCAGAATCTAAGGACGACCCGGAGGTGGTCATGAGTTCTGTTTAATTCTGGTGTCGAACGATTATTGTATCTACTGCTTTTGCACAACAAATATTAATGCTTTGGTCTAAGTTGTCCGTTGTGATTAATGTTGAAACTGCTAAGTAACAAAATAATGAAAATAGATCGTGTGTATCCTGATTGTACTCTAGTGATTGAAGAGATAACCTTCAATCTTGACTTAACTCCAATAGAGATCGGTGATGTGATATGATAATTGGAATGAACTGGTTGCGTATATGTGATGAGACTCATGTAGTTTGCAATAAATGAATAATAAAGATAACTACGCCGGAGGGGCAAGAGATTTGTATATATGAGGATAGGAGAAGTGGGGATCAATGTCTATTGATGATTGTTAGGTCCCGAAAGCTGATTGCTTAGAGCTGTGAGTCTTGTTTGGTATATGACTATTGATGCCATGACTGAAGAGAAAACTGTGGTCGATGCGCCTGTTGTTCCATATTTTTCCATATGTGTTCCTGGAAGACTTGTTTGGTGTGCCACCTGAAAGACAAGTGAAATTCTGTGTTGACTTGATCCTTGGAGCTTCTCCAATAGCTTGTTATTCGTACTGTCTTGCACCTACCAAAAATGTAAGAGATGATGAAGCAACTTCAGGAGTTGTTGGATAAGGGTTTCTTTAGATTGAGCTCTTTGCCATGGGGAGCCCGATATTGTTTATGAAACAAAAGATGTCACAATGAGAATGTGCATAGATTAACTTGATTTGAACAAATGGACTATAACAAATAAGTATCCGCTGCCAGGAATTGATGATTGTTGATTGGTTGCATGGGTTTGGTTATTATTCAAAGATCGATTTATGTTCGAGGTATCTCTAGTTGAAAATCCGAAAGGAGGAAATATTGAAAACGATTTCAGGACTAGTTATAAACATCACGAGTATTTTGTTATGTCATTTGGGGTAACCAACGCCCCAGCTGTTTTATGGACATTATGAATATGGATTTGTATATCAATGTTGGAGGAATCGGTAATTGTAATTATCGATGAAATTTTGGTATAAGTCTAAAGCTGAATATGTCTAATCTTGAGTTTTGATTACAATAGATTATATTTTGTAGTATGTGAATTCTGGAGATGAGATTTCAGAGGATTCCGCTAAAGTGGAGCTATTGAGAATTGAAAGCTGTCTCGCAGTATTACAAAAATAAGTAGTTTTCTACGATTGGCAAATTGTAGACAGACTAATTAATTGGGTGTATTTTATACCAACTCGAGAAAGATATTGCTGGAAAGACTTGCCCAGATTTGCGTGAGTAAGGTTATTACCTTTATGGTATTCTGGAATCGATTATATCTGATTAGAAGAGTAGTTTCATTTTCGACTCTTGGTTTGCTTTACAAGTGGGATTAGGCACACATATAGCTATGAGTACAGCTTACCGACCCCCAATAGATGGTCAAAATGAATGGACTATTTTCACATTGGAATATATGATGAGATCATGTATTGTGGATTTAAGTATCAACTGAAAGGATCAATTGCTTTGATGGAATTTTCGTATAACACTAGTTATCATAATTAAAATCAAGAAAACACTGTTTAAAGTTTTGTACGGGAGGAAATGTAGAACCCCTGCATGTTGAAAAGAAATTGAAAGGACTCTGATTGCTGAGTCTGTGATATGAAAGAAGAGTTATAATGATGAGACACCTAAACCAATAAATTTGGATAAATGATGGAGTATATTTGTTAGTATCACCGATGAGGTGTGTTACTTGTTTTGATAAAGGGACAAGCTAGCACTGAGGTGTGTTGGCTCATTTAGCATTAAATAGAAAAGTTAGAAATTTGTTATCTCATTTGGAATTACCTAAGGAAATATCGAAATAACACTTGGTGTTTCATGTGGAAAGCTTTATGAAATCTTCACAACTGGTAATGAAGATTGGGCTGATTATACCGAATTAGAATTCAAGAAAGATTAGTATATGTTGAAAAGCCGGAATATATTATGGATATGAAAGTAATGAAGTGAAGAAACAAAGAAATTGAGATGGGGCTTATACATTGGAAGAATCACCATGAGGCGAATCACAATTATGAAATTAAAGTAAATATATTAATGAAGTATCATCATCTGTTTTAAACTCAAATAACTTCGAGGACGAAGTTTGAGCGTGGTGGAGCTCATGCTGTAACATCCTCAGAATTTAATTATGTATTTGAGGACATTTAGTTTAAATATGTAAAATTAATTTGTATAATTAAGTTGGATTACGAAAGATGATTATCTATCCGGATATTTAAAAGTTATTTATTGGGATATTTAAAAAGTTGGTTGCTATTTTAAGAAATTAAGAAATTTGAGAAATTCAACTTTTAGTTATTAAGTATGATTGTTAATATGTTAATGATGAAAATTATGATGAACTCAGTATTTAATGCAACCAGATAAGTTGAGGGGCTAAATGTGCCAAAGTTGGAAAATATGGAATAGAATGACAATTGGTCATTCATATTCATTCATTTAACTCTCTCTCTCTCTCTAAAACTCAAGCTCTCTCTCTCTCTCTAGAAAAACCTACTGAAATTCGAAACGTTGGAGTAAATTCGTGGATTTAAGTTGGTAATTATCAAGATTCAGTTGGAATCAAGGTAAGAAATTACATTCTAAGTTTTGGGTTTTATTTGAGAGTTTAAGGTTCAAAAATCAGATATTTGATCTGAAAATATTTGTTGCATGTGGGATATATTAGTTGAGAATCATCAATTGAACATCACTGAAGCTCCAGAAACAAGAATCGTTGGTTAATTCGTCCTAAAAGGTTAGAAATCTGAAATTTTGTGAGGTTTTTGTGTTCTTGGGGTTTTTGCTCATTTTTGGTCCAATCTGGACGGATTTGAATGTTATTGATATGGAAAATGGACTAGAAACAATCAAGATATGTAAATATAACTTTTATATGGATTGCATGTGTTTAAAAACGGATTTTTGGCCATTTTTAAATAAAACCCGTAAGTCACGAAGGCAACCTATTGGTCGACTCGGCGAGTCGCCAAGAACACTTGCATAAAATCTTCAAAAATTCATAAGTGTTGGATCCGAATTCAGTTGGGACCCGAATTCGGATAAGATCCGAACTTAGAAGGAACCGAACTCGAAGAAAGAACCGAACTCGGATGGGTCAAGGTAATTCAGATGGATCCGAAATCCGGCCGAGGATCCGTAATTCGGACCTCGACTCGGCGAGTCATCTGGACCGACTCGATGAGTCGCCTGCAGTACATGTGTAATTCGGATGGGTTTATAAAGACCCGAATTTATGGATAATTAATCACACTTTTGGGATAATTTTTGGTATTATATTAAGGCATATAATGAAGGGTTATTTGGAAATAATAACACACCAAATGATAAGTTTTAATGTGAGTTTCGGATGACGGTTCCGAATGTTGTAATACCTTTATTTGTACAAATTGATGCTAATTTGTTAAAGAACATATAATGATGATATGTTTTCCATATGAAAATGTAACAGGTCCCTTGTGGTGTTGTTTAACCCACAGTGGGGTACTTTGTGATCCGGTTGAAAGCCCGAGTAGAAATAAGATAACTTAAAGTTTAATATCGCACCCACTGTGAGTGCATATGATTTTGCATGTTTATAGCTGCTTTATGTTAGCTATTGCCTGCTGAGACATGTTGCTTCATTATCGTTTGGAATTCTACTAACTTGCGTAGATTTAGATGCACATTCATACTTGTTGCATGTCCGTTCTTTTGTTGTGCATCTATCGATGGACCGACGGGTCGCATCTGTTATTCCGATGTTAGTGCGCTATATGACCCGGAGCTGATCCGTCCGAGGTTCTGGTAGGCAGTAAGTCATCCCCGATGTTATGTCTGTCTCAGATGCTTGGTTTATATGCCGAGTTTTGGGCTCGTAGGAGCGACGACTCAAGTGTGTCATACTTTGTGTACGTGGAGAGTGCACGACGTGTGTCGTCGGTGCTACTCTTTTGGGCTTCATAAAGATTTCTAAAATATGTAAATCTGTGTATTCACTAAGCATTCGCTTACCCCTCAGTTGTTGAATTTTTACAGGAAAAGGAAAATATGCCGCCGGACCTTCTAGTTAGGTCGTTTGTGAAGTCTTGGAAGATATCTACTACTCAATCGGTAAATGTGCTATGGGACCAATGTTGTAATATATTCTGGATGTTGTAATAATGAATTGAGTGTGTAGACTTAGTATTGGAACCTTATAGCACCGTAGGGTGTTTAAAACATTTGTATTACTTATATTATGTATTTTAATGCTTTCGCACTTCTTTAAGCATTCAGATCATTATGTAATAATTTATGTGGTGTTTAATCCTGGGTGTATTGTAATGGTGGTTTATTGTGGCAAGGGTGTCACATGTGTAGGGGTCGATAAGTCTCTAAGGTAGGAATAGGATGAGATGGATAGGGTAGGATGGGTGGGTGGGATGGGGTGGGGTGGGTAGGGTGGATGAGGGATGCGTGGGTGGATAAGGGTAGGTATGGTGGGTAGTAGGTAAGAGTAGGTTGGATAGCTTAGGTAGGGTAAAGGTAGGTGGGTTGGTTGGGTAACGTATGATGGATGATGAATGGGTAGGTGGGTAGGGGTAGATATGGTGGGTAGTAGGTAAGAGTAGGTTGGACAGCTTAGGTATGGTAGGGGTGGGTGGGATGCGGTAGGGTAGGGTAGGGTGGGTGGGTATGGGTGGGTAGGTAGGTAGAGGTGGATAAGTCTATAAAGTAGGAATAGGATGAGATGGATAGGGTAGGGTGGATGTGTAATGGTAGGTATGGTGGGTAGTAGGTAAGAGTATGTTGGATAGCGTAGGTAGGGTAGGGGTAGGTGTGGTGGGTAGTAGGTAATAGTTGGTTGGATAGCATAGGTAGGGTTGGGTTTGGTGGGTTAGAGGTGGGTGGGATGGGGTAGGGTAGGGTGGGGTAATGTGGGTGGGTGGGTGTAGTGTAGTGTGTTAAACGTAAGAGGTATTTTTTGTAATCAACCACTTCCTGTTTTAAAAGGAATTGAATTCCATACATAGTGTGAAGAAATATTATTTTCCTTAATTCATTGAAAAATTTCAATTTTGATGGAATCCAATTCCTTTTTATAGTTGAACCAAACACATGAATTGACTGGAATTAGATTCATTTCCTCTCTAATTCCCTCGGATTCCAGTGAACCAAACACCACCTTAGGCTCTGATACCACTTGATAGATCTTGATCTAGGTTAATCATAAACTTTTGGAACCAATCTTGCATTCAATTGAAAGAAATCTCTCTTTTCACAACACACACACACAAAATGAAAGAAATCTAAAAACTTTATACCTAACATCTAAACTTTCACCTAATTACATGATTAGTCCTTAAACTTCTATTGTTAGTTGTTTTCACTTCTATAATTAATACCTAACATAGAAGAAGTAGTTATGTTGAAAAATAAATGTGGTCGTACTTTAACAAGGAAGATGATGATGTGATATGACTAAATTAGTTAATTACTAAACCGGGCCTCATGTATTAATCATTCAAGAGGACTTCATATAAAAGTATATATTTCAAAGGGATAAAAATATATATAGCTGCCAACCATACCACTTAAATACTTTGCCTTACGAGAGCCAACATAAGCATCAAATACATAAATGCTTGGTTTGTGAATTTCCACGACATCCAAGCAAGCAATAATAATTTAATCTAATTAATTATGTCTTCAAAATGATGTGAAATATTTGAGCACGTAATACGTACTCGTCAATAATTAGTTGCATGTCATTTCATATATATATATATATATATATATATATATATATATATATATATATATATATATATATATATATATATATATATATATATATATATATATATATATATATATGGGTTCAAATGAGTACCACTAGTTTTACGGAGTACCGGAGGTACCTCGCTTAAAATCATTTTTTTTGAATTTTTTTCATAATCATTTTTAAATTAATAATACAATACTACTTGCAAAAAATCACACATAAACACGCATTAGAGCTATGTGAAACGTGTTTGTTCACATGAACTCATCTTCACATTAATTTTTTCACGTTCACATGACTTTTAAGATGATAGAAAGTGTAAATGTATATAATTTTTTACGAATAGCCTTATATTATTTGTATCTAAATAAATATGAAAAAAAATTCAAAAAAAAAAAGTTTTTCGGAGCAAGTTCACATCTGAAACCCATGTGAGTACCAGTGAACACACGGGTTTCAGATTGAACATTATCCCGAAAAAAAAGGTTTTTCGTAAAATTTTTCATATTCATTTAGATACAAATAATATAAGGTTATTTGTAAAGAATTACGTACATTCACACTTTCTAGCATTTAATAAGTCATGTGAACGTGAAAATGTTTATGTGAACATGCTTATTGTGAACACACGGTGCAGTTCATGTGAACATGCACGTTTCACATAGTTCAAGTGTGTTTATGTGTGATTTTTTACAAGTAGTCATGTCTTATTCATTTAAAGATGATTGTGAAAAAAGTTTCAAAAAAATGGTTTTAAGCGAGGTACCTCCGGTACTCCGCAAAACTAACGGTACTCATTTGAACTCATATATATATATATATATATATATATATATATATATATATATATATATATATATATATATATATATATATATATAGAATCAAGTTCATCAGCGTACCCAGCGTACCTTATTGTGAATGATCATTCACATATATTTTTTTTTGAATAGACATGTATAAGACAACATTATAAAACTTTTTTTTCAAAAGAATCAACATCATAAATTTTGTGAATGGTAAAAAAAGATCATGTCAATGGTCATTCACACCATTCACATGGTGTGAAATGACCATTCATATAAATATGCATAGAGTATTCACATAATTTTGTAAGGACACAGAAAGTGTGAATATATGTGAAATTCATATATCATGCGTATAACATTAAATTTAACATGGTTATGAGAAAAAAAAGTTTTAAAAAAAGTTTTTTAAGGTTAATACCTTCGGGTGCACTTGATTTTGATAGGTAACTTTTTGAACCTGAATATATATATATATATATATATATATATATATATATATATATATATATATATATATATATATATATATATATATATATATATATATATGAGATCGTTGCAGAACCTTAATTTAGTGTAGAACCGTAGAACCAATATCGTCCATAGATTAGATTAATCTAATGGTCTTGATTAAAACCATAAAGTTTGGAATTAGTGAAAAAAAGATTGACATTAGTGATTTTTTAATTCTTTCCGGGGTAAAAATGGAATAGAGTGGAAATAGCAAAAAAGATTGACATTAGTAGAATAAATATCTTTTTTCTTTAGATTAAAATAATAATATGATTAATTGTTAAATCAAAAAAATTATACCATAAAAACGAGAATTTTATACTCTTTAAAACGAGACCGGTCATGACATATTTTTTTTGAAAAAATTTTACGTGTTTATTTTTCGTAAAAAAATATTACCAGACCACCATGCAATGTAGCATGACCGATATAATTCAATGTCGAATGAACACTTGATGTCGTATATCCAACGTCGATGCAACACTGCATGTACATTCAAAATTAACAAAACCAAAATAATGGTCAAAATTAGTAGTCAAAAGTTGGTTGATTTAATTAAAACAGTAATGACATATTTTTTTCGAAAAAATTTTACGTGTTTATTTTTCGTAAAAAAAAATATTACCCGACCACCATGCAATGTAGCATGGCCGATATAATTCAATATCGAATGAACACTTGATGTCGTATATCCAACGTCGATGCAACACTGCATGTACATTCAAAATTAACAAAACCAAAATAATCGTCAAAATTAGTAGTCAAAAGTTGGTTGATTTAATTAAAACAGTAATGACATATTTTTTTCGAAAAAAGTTTACGTGTTTATTTTTCGTAAAAAAAAATATTACCCGACCACCATGCAATGTAGCATGGCCGATATAATTCAATATCGAATGAACACTTGATGTCGTATATCCAACGTCGATGCAACACTGCATGTACATTCAAAATTAACAAAACCAAAATAATCGTCAAAATTAGTAGTCAAAAGTTGGTTGATTTAATTAAAACAGTAATGACATATTTTTTTCGAAAAAAGTTTACGTGTTTATTTTTCGTAAAAAAAAAAATATTACCAGACCACCATGCAATGTAGCATGGCCGATATAATTCAATGTCGAATGAACACTTGATGTCGTATATCCAACGTCGATGCAACACCGCATGTACATTCAAAATTAACAAAACCAAAATAATGGTCAAAAGTTGGTTGATTTAATTACAATAGTAATGATATATTTTTTTCGAAAAAATTTTACGTGTTTATTTTTCGTAAAAAATTTTTTTTACCTAGACCTCCATTCAATATATTTTATAGAGATCATTCAATGTCGAATTACAGTTTATATCACACATTCAACACAACATGTACCTTCGATATTAAAAGAGTCAAAAATGGTCAAAGTGGGCAGTCAAACTTGGTAGACTACTATTAATTCAATGTTAATTGCATAATTATCATCTTATCCCTAGTGTTAGATAATAATCTAATGGTTTAGATTGGTTCTATAGTTCTTCATTAAATTAAGGTTCTGCAATGATCCCAACCCTATATATATATATATATATATATAGAGAGAGAGATGTGATCATTGCAGAACCTAAATTTTGTGTAGAACCATAGAACCAATATCGTCCATAGATTAAATTAGTCTAATGGTTTTGATTAAAACCATAAAGTTTAGAAATAGTGAAAAAAAGATTGACATTAGTGATTATTTAATTCTTTCAGGGGTAAAAAAGGAATAGATTGGAAATAACAAAAAGATTGGTATTAGTAAAATAAATATCCTTTTTCTTTAAATTAAAATAACATTAATATGATTAATTGTTAAATCAAAAAAATTATACCATAAAAACGAGAATTTTATACTCTTTAAAACGAGACCGGTCATGATATATTTTTTTTGAAAAAATTTTATGTGTTTATTTTTCGTAAAAAAAATTACCTAGACCACGATGCAATGTAGCATGTCATTCAATGTCGAATGAACATTTGATATCGTATATTCAACGTCGATGCAACACTGCATGTACATTCAAAATTAACAGAACCAAAATAATGGTCAAAATTAGTAGTCAAAAGTTGGTTGATTTAATGGGAACAATAACGACATATTTTTTTCGTAAAAAATTTACGTGTTTATTTTTCGTAAAAAAAATACCCAGACCACGATGCAATGTAGCATGACCGATATAATTCAACGTCGATGCAACACTGCATGTACATTCAAAATTAACAGAACCAATATCATGGTCAAAATTAGTAGTCAAAAGTTGGTTGATTTAATGAGAACAGTAATTACATATTTTTTTCGAAAAAATTTTACGTGTTTATTTTTCGTAAAAAAATTACACAGGTCACGATACAATGTAGCATGACCAACATAATTCAATGCCGAATGAACACTTTATGTCATATATCCAACGTCGATGCAACACTGCATATACATTCAAAATTAACAGAACCAAAATAATGGTCAAAATTAGTAGTCATAAGTTGGTTGATTTAATTAGAACAGTAATGATGTATTTTTTTGGAAAAAATTTTACGTGTTTATTATTCGTAAAAAATTTTTTTACATAGACCTCCATTCAATGTATTATATAGAGATCATTCAATGTCGAATTACAGTTTATATCACACATTCAACACTGCATGTACCTTCGATATTAAAAGAGTCAAAAATTGTCAAAGTGGGCAGTCAAACTTGGTAGGCTACTATTAATTCAATATTAATTGCATAATTACAATCTTATCCCTAGTATTATATAATAATCCAATGGTTTAGATTGGTTCTATAGTTCTGCACTAAATTAAGGTTCTGCAATGATCCCAACCATATATATATATATATATATATATATATATATATATATATATATATATATATGTGTGTGTGTGTGTGTGTGTGTGTGTGTGTGTGTGTGTGTGTGTGTGTGTGTGTGTGTGTGTGTGTGTGTGTGGGGAAAAGAAATTACATCTAAATATAATATATAACAATAGAATACAAATGAAACATTCTAATATTCTAATTTTCCAAAAATATATTTTTATGTTTAAAAGTAATAACATTATAAACTAGTCAATCTATTATTATATAGGGTTAAAGTCGTAGAATAGTTGTGTACTTTTTAAAATGTATCGATATGGTACGTGTACTATTTTAATTATTCATATTACACGTGTACTTTCTGAATCGTTCAAATTTGATACGTGTACTACATTTTTTCATACCAATATGATACTTATGGTAACCGATTACTGACTACACCTGTTAAGAGTGAAATTTCTCTTTTTATTAATGTTCAAATTTCCATAATTAAAGCAACAAATACACTCTCTCGTCCTTGTGATAACCTGGTAGGAAAAATCACACTGCACAGCCAACTTCAAACACCTACAGACCTCTATAGAAATCTCCAATGACGATCTACACCGTCCACATCGAAGAACTATGTGTTAGGCACAAAAAGGCCTCAGTCAAACCTGTTCTGCATCTAAGGGGGAGATTATTAATCAAACCTGTTGATGCTTTTGAAGGTTGAATTTAAGGCCTGTTATATGCCTTATTGAAACCTGAAAAAGATTTGCAATATCAGCCTAAAGCTGTTCTATGTGTTGCATGTGTTGCAACTAAGACAGTTTGTCCAAGCTGTTCTGTCTGCTGAACAGGCTGGACATAAACTGTCTACGCTGCTCTACACTGGTGAGCAGCTTGGGCAGTTTACAAGTGTTCTGTTCTTTGTGAACAGAACCTGTTCTTTGTGAACAGGCTAAACACTTTATGGAATGTGTTTCCAAGTCCTCATGTATTGTATTTGACTGCAAGATCAGTTTACAAAGTCGAAGACAAAGTGGAAATCAGAACTGCTCAGCCTGCCCAAGCTGTTCTGTTACATGAAGACAAAAGGTTATTTGAAAAAGGGTGACAGACCTTTTTCTTATATAAAAATAGGCCTTTACAAGGAAGAAAGACGCAAAGTTGACATTCCTTATTTGGTTAAAGGCAATGCAACAGTAGACAAAGTGAAAAGACAAAAGTTCTGCACATGTAAAGACAAGTCTGCTTTTCAGAAAAGTGCAGAAAAGGTTATGTTGTCTTTTCAACAAGACTTCTCCTTTTTCATTCCGTCCAATGAAGAAGTTTCTCTTAGATCCTCTGAGTGAGTATAAAAGGAAGCTTCTAAGGTCAGAAAGATCAAGCCAAGAAAAGCTAAGTGCTGAAATCAAGAGTGAACGTGCAAGTGTGTTTTTCATGCATGCAAGCCTGCTTGTGTAATACAGTTTCTCTGTGTCTAAGCTGTTCTACATAAGCTGTCCCTCTAAGTCTTGTAAACACAGTGAGTGCTTCTTAGTGAGTGTATTCATTGTAAGCTAGTTTGAGTCTGTTTTAGACTAGTGAACATACTGTTGTATCTGTCATCTCAGCTTGAACCTTTCCGCATTCAAGCTTGTTTGTAATTAACAATTTGTTGATAATACATACAAACATTGAGAAAATAGTGTGTGGTTTTTAGATCTCTCATTCTCCCAAGTTTCCATGCACAACAGTGCTGCAAATTCCTCATACTATGACAACCGCCAAAAGGGACTCATGGCAGAGACTTGTGACTGGGAGGAATCTGATTCATCATCTGATGAAGAAGACAATCAATGTCTAATGGCCAACACTGATGTCCCATCAACAAGCAGTTTCAAACAGGATCTAGCTGAAGCTGAAGCTTTCAGCAGCTTGGAGAACTGGAATCCTACAATGATGTATAAGGTACAAAATTTCATGGCTTACAGTTCTGAATAAAAAGTTAAAATGTTTGAATATATGCTATTTGATTTGAAAGCTGCTATTGAGAAGCATGATGCTTTATTATCTGAAATCTCTAAGCTTAAAACTGATCTTAAAGCAAAATCCAGTAAACTGAACAGTTTCCATAAGTTCGAAACTGAACTTGATGAATTAAAACACATCAACTCTATTTTACTGGAAGAAAAGAGAGAAACAGATATAAAGCATGCTAAGCTTCAAAAGATAGTTGACTCTTGGTGCCAATCTGCACAAAAAGTCAGCCATTGTATAAGTCAACAGATCCCTGCACAAATTCAAGCCCATCTTGGAGGGGATCTTGACACAGCAGCTTCCATTGTTGAGATTAATAATCTGAAAGAAGATTTATCCACTCTTGGTGAGCTTCCAAACACTTTTATTCAAAAAGTGAATGGTAAACTAATCTCAACAAACAGGTTTGTCAGGCCTCAAAATACTGACAGCTCGTGTGAACCTAGCTCAAAAGCTGGTGTTGGAGTATGTTCTTCATCAAACCAGCCTGCTAAGTGCTCTGCTGACTCACACAAGCAAAAGAAAGGAAAACATGTCCAAACTACAGCTGTGGATACTAAACCTGTTGACAAAACAGGTTCTGAGTCCAAAGCTGATGGTAAAAGGCATAATAATCCTTTTGATGCTAAACATTTTGAAAATAAGTTTTCAAAAGTTAAGCAGCCTGCTTTCAACAAGGGTAAGTCTCATGTTGAAGGCAAACCTGCTGTGGTTTCTAATAAGTTTTCTAATCATAGCAATAAACTAGTGTTAAATGAAAATAAGTCTTTCAAAGCCAGAAAAAGTGAGTATGCTGATAGGCAGCATAAATCACATCTCAGTAGGGGCAAAGACAAAGTCATTGCTCAGCCTGAGAAACTTGGGAATAAGTTTCCCAAACCTGTGGAAGTTCAAAAGACAATTAAGCTTCCTGTCTTTGACATTTGTCCTCCTAAAAAGAGGAAAGAAGAGACAGACAAAGTTGTGGCTACTGAACCCTCCACTCAAGCTGTTGATTCATTAAATAGTAATAAGTTTGCTAAACCTGCTAATAGAATCAACAAAAATAACTCAGAATGTGTTTCTGAAAGTTCTTCTTCCAAAAATCCTAAAAAGAGAAAATGTTATAAATGTGGGAAGAAGATACATCTGGCCAAGGACTGTCCTGAATCTGAGGACATGAGGCCTGTTGACACTGATTGTTCTCTCACAGCTGTTACAAGCAGTGTTGGAAACATTTCAGTAAATGAAAGTGGTATCCAAGCTGATATCATTCAAATAGGGAATATTAGTGTGGATATTATAAGTCCATCAACAAATGTTGATGAAGTAGGGGAACTCATCTCTAAGATGAGTTCCCCTAAAAATGACTAATATTTCTCTTATCACTCTGCAGGAAAAACAACCTTCCCAGGTTTGGTACTTGGACAGTGGCTGCTCAGGGCACATGACAGGTTGTAAAGAATTGCTGAGTGATCTCAGGCCTGAAAAAGGGCCAAAAGTCACATTTGGTGACAATGTACAGGGATCTACTGAGGGATATGGAACCCTTAAAGCTGGTGCTGCAGTGTTCAAAAGAGTAGCCTATGTGGTTGGGCTAAAACATAACCTGGTTAGCATAAGCCAACTGTGTGATGCTGGCTACAAGGTTAATTTTGATGAGCACCTAGGTTACATATTGGATCCCCAAGGCAAAGTTGTGCTATGTGCTCAACGAAAGAAAGGTGTATATGTTGTGGACATGCAATCTGCTGATCCCACAACTGAAACCTGCTTTCTCACAAGAACAAATGCAGACTTAAACTGGTTATGGCATAAAAGACTGTCACATCTGAATTTCAAGAACATCAATAAACTCTGTAAGAAAGAGTTAGTGATAGGTTTGCCTTCTATGACCTTTGTTAAAGACAAACTCTGCACAGCTTGTGAGAAAGGCAAGCAGAGGAAATCATCTTTTAAATCCAAACATAACTTCTCTATTGATACTCCACTCTTCTTAATCCACATGGACTTGTTTGGACCTGTAAATGTCCCAAGTCTAGGAGGAAGAAGATACACTCTAGTAATGGTTGATGAGTTCTCCAGGTACACATGGGTGATCTTTCTGAAGAGCAAAGGAGAGGCTGCTAGAGAAAGTATTGGATTTGTGAAAAAGATGGAGATGCTGAACTCTGCCCAAGTGAAGCAGCTAAGAAGTGATCATGGTACTGAATTCAGAAACAGTACTCTTGAAGACTTCTGTGAAGAGAAAGGAATCACTCAAAATTTTTCAGCTGTAAGGACTCCACAACAAAATGGAGTTGCTGAAAGGAGAAACCGAACTCTCATTGAAGCTGCTAGAACCATGTTGTGTGCATCAGGTTTACCTTCATCATTCTGGGCTGAAGCTGTTAACACTGCCTGCTTCACCCAAAACAGATCCTTAGTGGTGAAAAGGTTCAACAAGACTCCCTATGAGCTGCTCAAAGGGAGGAAGCCAAATGTCAGTTACTTCCATGTGTTGGGGTGTCCCTGCTTCATTCTGAATCAAAGGGACCAACTGAAAAAGTTTGAACCTAAAGCTGATGAAGGTGTGTTTGTTGGCTACTCTGCTATCTCTAAAGCCTACAGAGTGTACAACAACAAAAGAAAGGTGATAGATGAATCTATCAATGTCACCTTTGAAGAGTCCAAGAATGCTTCCACCAAAGCTGTTCCTGAATCAGTTTCAGGAGAACTTAACTTTGATGATCTGATGTATTCAAACAATGAAGAGGACTCAAAAGCTTCCACCACACCCAGTGTGGAACCTGTTAATCATGATGGACATGATGATGATTATGTCAATACACCCTGTGTGAATAAATGTACTGACTTGATTACAACTGCATGTCCTGAACCTATCAATGCTGATTTTCCCAGTTCTACTGCTGATATGTTCAACAGTGGTCAGACATGTTCAACAAGTGAACAGGCTCAAGACAACAGTGTGTCTGAAAATCTTGAGAGTTGTTCAATAGGACCTGCTGAAGATGTTAACAACTCAGGTGAATCATCATTGAAAAATGATCCTAAGTGGATCAGGTGTCACCCCAATGATCAAATAATTGGTGACATCAACAAAGGGGTACAAACACGATGGGACAGCTTAGGGAACTTTTGTATGTTCTCTAGTTTTGTTTCATTGATGGAGCCAAAGAAGGTGGATGAAGCACTAAAAGATGCCAATTGGATCACTGCCAGGCAAGAAGAGCTCAATCAGTTTGAGAGAAACATGGTATGGAAGCTGGTCCCTGCCCCTAAAAGTAAAACCATAATTGGCACTAAATGGGTTTTCAAGAATAAGATGGATGAGCAAGGTCATGTCATTAGAAATAAGGCTAGACTGGTTGCTCAGGGCTACAGACAGGAGGAAGGAATTGATTATGATGAAACATTTGCTCCTGTGGCCAGGCTAGAAGCAATTCGTTTGTATCTAGCCTATGCTGCTCATAAGAGCATTAAGGTATTTCAAATGGATGTGAAGAATGCATTTTTAAATGGGAAGCTGCAAGAAGAAGTTTATGTCAAGCAGCCTCCAGGTTTTGAAAATGAACAACATCTAGGTTTTGTCTATAAGTTGGACAAAGCTCTCTATGGTCTCAAACAAGCCCCTAGAGCCTGGTATGACACTCTTACTGATTTCCTTATGAGCAATGGGTATTCCAGAGGTAAAGTGGATACCACACTATTCATAAAGAAAGTGAAGTCTGATATTATGCTTGTTCAAATTTATGTGGATGCTGATGCCAGTGGCAAAGCTGTTTCAGTAACAGCTTACAGAGGCATGATTGGGAGCTTGCTATACTTAACTGCTAGTAGACCTGATATTATGTTTGCTACCTGTTTGTGTGCTAGGTTTCAAGCTGATCCAAAAGAATCTCATCTAGCTGCTGTTAAAACAATCTTCAGATACCTGAAGGGTACACCAGGTTTGGGTCTTTGGTATCCCAAAGATTCAAGCCTTGAACTAACAGGTTATTCAGATTCTAATTTTGCAGCCTGCAGGCTAGACAGAAAAAGCACAACAGGTGGATGTCAACTCCTTGGTGGTAAGTTGATAAGTTGGTGCAGCAAGAAGTAGAACTCTGTGTCTACTTCTACTGCTAAAGCTGAGTACATTGCTGCTGGAAGCTGCTGTGGGCAGATTCTGTGGATGCAGCATCAGCTTGAAGATTATGGGCTTGTGTATAGGAAAATTCCTATTCTGTGTGATAACACAAGTGCCATAGCCATTTCTAACAATCCAGTATTTCATTCTAGAACAAAGCATATTGAAGTCAGACATCACTTCATCAGGGATCACATTCAGAAAGGTAATGTGGAGGTAAGTTTTATTTCCACTAATGAACAGCTTGCAGACATTTTCACCAAACCTCTTGATGAAAATAGGTTTAATTACCTTGTCAGCAAGCTGGGCATGTTAAACAAGAGTGACTAAGTGTTTCTCGAAGGTCTAAGAATTTGTGTGTTTCACACTGCTCAAGTTTCTCTGAACAGCTTAGACAGAACAGGTTTTACATGTTCTGTACTTAGTCATTTGTCTGAAAAACTTGAACAGCTTGAGCACACAACAGGCTGAACAAAAACAGTTTACTCGTCCAGCCTGCTCTGATGGTCCAATCTTCACCATGTTCACTCCTTCACACTGTCTTACAAGCCATTGTCTTGTAACCTGTTCAACTATTGAACACACCTGTTCTTACAAAAGAGAGCAGGCTGAAGGCACAGTTTGAGGAATGAACAGCTTGAAGACTGAACAGCTTGTGATGACCCGGCTCATCACAGGTTTGACCAACAGCTTGGACCAACAATTTTAATTACCTTTCTTCAAACTTAAGTTACTTAATTAATGTTTTATTTAACTTAATTACTGCGGATTATGTGGGTTACGTGTGTTAGTGATTAAAAAGGACTCAAGTGGTCTGACAAACGATCTGACATGGACAACCGTTCCGTTTTCCGTTAACGACTTTTTCAAATCAAACCGCCCAAAACTTTCTCTCTCATACACACTCACATTCAAATCCTATAAATACCCAACTACTGTTTCATCTTCGTCTTCCTCATCATTTCCAGAAATCCTCAAGAACCCTAAATATCGACTAAGTGTCTTCCGCTTCTCCAAACCTCAAAACTTCCCAAATGGCTCACAGACCTAATCCCTTTCTTCTAGTGTTCGTTGGTGATGATGTTGTCAAACACTCATCAGTCACCACAATGATGACCATCAAACCCACAAACTACATTGCAAACCTTACAATCCCCAAAAACTATGTGGGGAAAGGTTACGATTAAATGGTGGAGTTTCTGCAAGTTCATCCGTTGAACTATGCGATGACTGCAACTCCTGGTGTCCTGTACCAGGAGATGGTGTACGAGTTCTGGTACACCTGTGCCTACAACCCCAACACCAAAGTCATCAAGGGGACTATTCTCAATGGGACTCAGACCATTGAGATTACTGCTGATCTTCTGAGGGAGGTTCTTCATCTGCCCATTGCTGAATCATATGATATGCCCCAGCCTGAAAATGAGCAAATGGGCAATCTGCTACGCTTCTGTGGTGTAGCAGAACCCAAAATTGGAGCTACTTTATTCAGGAAGGAGTTGTCTCCTACTTACAGCTTCTTATTTGCTTCAGTGATGATGAGCTTCAGCAGCAAAGTTGGTTCATTTGACCAACTAAGCAGAGATGAAGTCCCAATAGTCCTACAGCTAGTGGATGGGACTACCATTGATATGGCTAAGTGGATCTTTCTGAACATGAGGAACCTGGTGCAACAAGAGCCAAGACCAGCTGCTGTTCGGTATCCAAGGTTTCTGAGCCTCATCTTCAAGCATTACTGTGGTGAGCATTTATACAACTCTCAGCCTTTACTTAAGTCTGCTGCATTCCCTGTCATAGGGAATAGAGTTTTCTATACTCCTGTACTCCCGAATGAGCCTCCTCTATCCACACCAATGAGGAGGTTGTTAGGTTTGGTGGAAGGACCCTCTGCTGTGAGGGTGGATCCAGAAGCTGCTGCTCCCACAAGAAAATCCAAAGCCAGGTCCAAACTCGTTAAGAGGACCCTGGCAACTGCTGAAGCTGGGCCTGTGAAAAAGAAGGCCAAAACAGCTCAGACTGAGTCTGAACCTTTAGCCTCTGTGGCTGAGGGGGAACAGACTCCTCACCCTGGTTCATTTGTTGAACCTCAAGCCTCTGTGGCTGGTGCCTCTGTGGCACCTGAGACTATAGAACAGGCCAACCCACCTGTTTCTGACCCAGTCTCAAAACCTGTCCAGTCTGAACCCCTCATCTCCTCTCCCCAATCACCCACTTCATCCGTTCACTACCAAAGAAAATCCATCTCTAAAAAGAAACCAGCCAAAACAACTACCTCCTCTGTTCCCTCCCAACAGGGTTCAGTTGTAAAAGAAGCAACCCCTGCTGCCTCTCCTATATTGGGAGAAGGTTCAGCCCAATTGGAGCATGCTTCACTCCAATCTGAGTCTACCCAGAGTCAGCCTAGACCCTCTGGTTCCTCCCAACAGTAACCAGTTGTACAAACGGAGATACCCACATCAACCATTCCAGTCTCCCAACAGCCTGAGGATATTGAAAGACAGGAGTCCTCTCCACTCCATACTGAGTCCACACTGTCCCCCACTCAAATCTCCTCACACCCTGAGTCTGCACGAGGTGCCCACGCTGCTGGTACAGACCAATCAGCAGCTCGGCCTCAAACTTCTGCTCCCCATGATACAGCTGTTCTACACCAAACAGCTGCTGAGGGACCAACAACCCAAGCTAATGAACCTCAGGGATCATACCATCCCTCTGGTGAGGCTATTCCCTCCATGCAAACTCCATCAGCAGGTTTCACCACTGCTGATGTTGAAATGCATATCCCATCTCCCAATGATGAGGTGCTTTTACACCAAGGCACTGCAGAGGGAACCACCACTGGTCTTCATGAGGATGTTGCAGCACAAGCAGCATCTGAAAGGCCCCCAACTGCAACACCTTCTCCTGGTGATGCAGCTACAGCCGCTGCTGAAGGACCCTTTGACCCCTCCAAGCTGGGCCACATTACTTTTGCCCAGGCTATGGAGCTTCTTTCAACCGTTCCTCTTCCCTCTCCATCACATCAACATACACCAGCCTCATCATCATCTTCTCCATCTACCCAATCTAAACAGTCTACTCATACACCTCCATCTCCTAAAGACCTACCTTTGAAGGATCAGCTTTCCCTGCTGACCAACAAAGTTGGTTCTTTGGAAACTACCATGACCTCTCTACCCTCTCTTATTTCAGAATCTGTGTCTGAACAGCTTAAGGGGTTCTTTGATTCGTTCAAAGACTCCTTCCCTGCTACTCCACAAACAGATCATTCTTCACAGCTAATAGCACTCACTGCACAGCTGCAAACTGTGTCCAACTCCCTCTCCTCCATTCTTTCACTACAACAGGACTCTGTGTCCTCCATGACAGCTATTTCCCAACAACTGTCATCTCTCCTCACTTCTTGCAAGTCTACTCTTCCTGCCACTCTGGCCAGCTTGACCACACTAATTGGCTCCCTATCTAATTCTATGTCATCAAACCTTGCTGATGTGCAAGATTCTCTCGAATTACATCTCTCACAGCTTCAAAGTTTGCTGTTCACAGAGTCTGATAGGGAAAACATTGTTAAGCTGACCTCCCTTGCTGATACACAATCCTCTTCTCTTCAAACCTGTCTTTCCCAGCTTGCAGAGGTCAAGGACAATTTGGCTTTATTAGTGAATAGCCTTGTTGGCCCCAGACCTGCTGCCAAAACTGCTGGCAAGCCTGATGACTTTGTGTCTTTAGGCAGACCGGGTGTTGAAGGTGCTGGTCCATCTCCTTCAAAGGGGGAGAAGTCGTCTGCCTCTAAGACTAAGTCTAAGGGGGAGAAAACTTCTTCTCCTAAGGAGAAACCAGTGCCTGCAGCACAAACTGGTCATCCAGCAGGAATCTCTGCAACAAGTACAGTAGAGGGTGCTTCTCATGCTGCTCAGGCTACTCAGGTTGAATCTTCAATCCCTGCTCAGTCTAAGGGGGAGGAATCCAATCCTGAGGGCAGGCCAAGCAGCAGAAGGAGGCATCTGATCCTAGAGGAAGAAGAAGAAGAGGAGGAAAGTCCTGAAGCTGCTACCACTACAGCAGCTAAAGGAAAAGAAATAGCAGAAGATGATCCCATACAGCAGAAAGCAGCAGAAATTCAATTTCACAAAGCCAGGGCCAAAGAAATGGGTCTTCCTATGCACAAGTACTTTGAGTTTAGAGAAGAACAGCTTCAAGCCCTGGAGGTTCTTAGAAAAGAAGAAGAATCTGCCAAAGCTGCCAAATCATTTGCACTTCAAGAAGCAAAGAAAGTTAAAATGTCTACTCTGGAAGTGCAAAAGAAAATATTGGAAGCTGCTAAGGGATCAGCAGGGGAGAAGGAAGCAGAGAAAGAAAAAGGTTCTCTGGTCTCAGTGACCAAGCCTACAGTGCCTCAAGCAAGAGTTCAGTACCATTTTGACAACCTGGAAAAGAAAAAATTTCAAAATGTTGCTGAAAGAAGACTTGCCAAGGAAGCAATTGTCAAAGCTGTCCCTATATCAAGAAAAGGCCGTCAGTGGAAGTTGAAAGTAAGGATGGGTGCAGCAGGCCCTGAATTGGAAACTTATGACTACACTGACGTAGCACAGATGGGGTACAGAGAATGGATTGAGCTGGCAGTTGCTTTGAGTGAGTCAAAGTCAGAAACGGCTAAGACAATCAGGGCATATGTAAGAAACTGATGGAGATAGTAAAGAATCTTGGCCTGATCTCCAAAGAAGCAAGTGAAGGTGTCTTGGTGACACATCCAAAAATTAAGGCAGGAGGACAAAGAAGGATACTGAAATGGAACTACTCCTTGCACTGATTGAACAAGGCGATTATTCCATTGAAATGAAAGGAGTTGATCACAGCCTGCCAAGTGGAATAGAGTTTGAAGATGGCAAGATCATTGAAGAGCCTGAGCTGGGGGCATTTTTTGTAGATCCCTTAACTCAGAAGAAATGCTTTCAAAGAGCTTCAGATCTATACAAAGTGGATCTGAGACAACTTGTGGCCTTCAGACTTGCAGTTTCGTTCAGGCAGTCTAGTAAGTGGAGAGCAGCCATCTGGGATCAGCTCAGAGGCTTCTTTGAAAGAGGAGAACTTGAGGATCCCAAGTTCATGATTATAAGAAGTGAAATTCAAGAACTTGAGGATACTAGAGAGGAATTTGAGAAGATGTTTGAAGGTCCCCCTCCAGTGTGATGAAGTCCATCTGCCATCTGGGCAGGTGAAGAATGCAAGATGTCCATCTGTTGGACAGGCTTACCATTTTCTGCTCCCAACAAGAACAGTCCAATGTACATTAGTTGTACTCTATTTTACATATGTTGTAATTTCCTTTTACATTAGTTGTAATATACATCAGTACATTAGTTGTACTTTGGTAAGAACATGTGTTGTTCTAATGTAATCAAAAATCAGTGTATATATAAACTGATCTTTTACATTATGTTGATGTTGTAATTCTATTTCAACAAATGTATTGTAAAAATATATAGTGATTTTTGACAAGACCAGCTTAGACTGGTTATTGCAAATAGGGGGAGATTGTTAGGCACAAAAAGGCCTCAGTCAAACCTGTTCTGCATCTGAGGGGGAGATTATTAATCAAACCTGTTGATGCTTTTGAAGGTTGAAATTTAAGGCCTGTTATATGCCTCATTGAAACCTGAAAAAGATTTGCAATATCAGCCTAAAGCTGTTCTATGTGTTGCATGTGTTGCAACTAAGACAGTTTGTCCAAGCTCTTCTGTCTGCTGAACAGGCTGGACATAAACTGTCTACGCTGCTCTACGCTGGTGAGCAGCTTGGGCAGTTTACAAGTGTTCTGTTCTTTGTGAACAAAACCTGTTCTTTGTGAACAAAACCTGTTCTTTGTGAACAGGCTAAACACTTTATGGAATGTGTTTCCAAGTCCTCATGTATTGTATTTGACTGCAAGATCAGTTTACAAAGTCGAAGACAAAGTGGAAATCAGAACTGCTCAGCCTGCCCAAGCTGTTCTGTTACATGAAGACAAAAGGTTATTTGAAAAAGGGTGACAGACCTTTTTCTTATATCAAAATAGGCCTTTACAAGGAAGAAAGAAGCAAAGTTGACATTCCTTATTTGGTTAAAGGCAATGCAACAGTAGACAAAGTGAAAAGACAAAACTTCTGCACATGTAAAGACAAGTCTGCTTTTTAGAAAAGTGCAGAAAATGTTATGTTGTCTTTTCAATAAGACTTCTCCTTTTTCATTCCGTCCAATGAAGAAGTTTCTCTTAGATCCTCTGAGTGAGTATAAAAGGAAGCTTCTAAGGTCAGAAAGATCAAGCCAAGAAAAGCTAAGTGCTGAAATCAAGAGTGAACGTGCAAGTGTGTTTTTCATGCATGCAAGCCTGCTTGTGTAATACAGTTTCTCTGTGTCTAAGCTGTTCTACATAAGCTGTCCCTCTAAGTCTTGTAAACACAGTGAGTGCTTCTTAGTGAGTGTATTCATTGTAAGCTAGTTTGAGTCTGTTTTAGACTAGTGAACATACTGTTGTATCTGTCATCTCAGCTTGAACCTTTCCGCATTCAAGCTTGTTTGTAATTAACAATTTGTTGATAATACATACAAACATTGAGAAAATAGTGTGTGGTTTTTAAATAGCTGTATTCACCCCCCCTCTACAGCTTAAAGCTATATACTTTGGGAACCTCTCGGGACCTACAACTGGTATCAGAGCTGTTTAGAGTGTGTGTCATTCTAGATCTCTCATTCTCCTAAGTTTCCATGGACAACAGTGCTGCAAATTCCTCATACTATGACAATGGCTCAATGGGCAAACCTCCAAAGTTCAATCATCAGAACTTTTCTGGTTGGAAGTGCAGAATGATGCTCTACCTAGAGAATCTGGATGTACAACTACCAGAAATTGTAATGGAAGGTCCCTATGTGCCAACCTCTGTTACAACAATAACTCCTGCTGTTGAAGGAGCTGCTCCTGAGATCAGAACAATTGAGAAAGCAAAAGCTCAATGGTCTGATGAAGACAAAAGATTAGTGGCTCTTGATGCAAAGCCAGAAACAATCTGGTCATTTCTCTACCTGATGATGTGTTCAAACAGGTTGAGAAGATGAAGACTGCCAAGGAGATGTGGGATACTTTGTGTACCGTCTATGATGGACCCACAATCACACTGGATAACAGGATTAACAATCTTGTTAGACAGTATGAACTCTTCTTTGCAAAACCAAAGGAGACTCTCACAGAAACCTACACCAGGTTTACTGCTCTTGTGAATGATCTCAAAGCTGTTGGGATCACTAAGGATAGCCTTACCCTGGTGAACAAGTTTTTGGACATCCTACCTGAAGAATGGAACTACTTTTCAACAATCTTAAGAAATTCAGGCACAATCAAAAGTATGGATCTTGTCAACTTGTATGGATCTTTACTAAATGATGAACAGTCAAGGCAACAGAAGAGAAATGCCTTGGAGATGTCTAAAAGAGGTGCAACTTTTGTGGCTAATGTGAGACAGCCTGTGAGTCAGGTGGGTGATGTGTTCACTCAACCTGATCAACAGGATGATGATAAGGAGGAGGTGTCAGATGAGGAAAATAATGCAGATCTTGCTGAACAGGATGATGAGCAAATGATAGCTATGCTTGTCAAAAGGTTCAACAAGAAAAGGTTTGGAAGAAACATGCTGCAAGGAAGTTCAGGTGCTGGCAAAAACAAGGCATTTGATAAATCAAAGGCTGAGTGCTTCAAATGTGGCAAAACTGGCCATATAGCTGCTGACTGTGTGTCAAAAGCTGTTGGTCAGTCATCCAAACCATACAAGACAAACAAGGATGATGGTTATAGGGTTAATTACCTTATGGCTATGGCTAAGCTGAGGAAGTTGAAAAACTCAGTGGGTTCCAACCGCCAAAAGGGACTCATGGCAGAGACTTGTGACTGGGAGGAATCTGATTCATCATCTGATGAAGAAGACAATCAATGTCTAATGGCCAACACTGATGTCCCATCAACAAGCAGTTTCAAACAGGATCTAGCTGAAGCTGAAGCTTTCAGCAGCTTGGAGAACTGGAATCCTACAATGATGTATAAGGTACAAAATTTTATGGCTTACAGTTCTGAAGAAAAAGTTAAAATGTTTGAATATTTGCTAGTTGATTTGAAAGCTGCTATTGAGAAGCATGATGCTTTATTATCTGAAATCTCTAAGCTTAAAACTGATCTTAAAGCAAAATCCAGTAAACTGAACAGTTTCCATAAGTTGGAAACTGAACTTGATGAATTAAAACACATCAACTCTATTTTACTGGAAGAAAAGAGAGAAACAGATATAAAGCATGCTAAGCTTCAAAAGATAGTTGACTCTTGGTGCCAATCTGCACAAAAAGTCAGCCATTGTATAAGTCAACAGATTCCTGCACAAATTCAAGCCTATCTTGGAGGGGATCTTGACACAGCAGCTTCCATTGTTGAGATTAATAATCTGAAAGAAGATTTATCCACTCTTGGTGAGCTTCCAAACACTTTTATTCAAAAAGTGAATGGTAAACTAATCTCAACAAACAGGTTTGTCAGGCCTCAAAATACTGACAGCTCGTGTGAACCTAGCTCAAAAGCTGGTGTTGGAGTATGTTCTTCATCAAACCAGCCTGCTAAGTGCTCTGCTGACTCACACAAGCAAAAGAAAGGAAAACATGTCCAAACTACAGCTGTGGATACTAAACCTGTTGACAAAACAGGTTCTGAGTCCAAAGCTGAAGGTAAAAGGCATAATAATCCTTTTGATGCTAAACATTTTGAAAATAAGTTTTCAAAAGTTAAGCAACCTGCTTTCAACAAGGGTAAGTCTCATGTTGAAGGCAAACCTGCTGTGGTTTCTAATAAGTTTTCTAATCATAGCAATAAACTGGTGTTAAATGAAAATAAGTCTTTCAAAGCCAGAAAAAGTGAGTATGCTGATAGGCAGCATAAATCACATCTCAGTAGGGGCAAAGACAAAGTCATTGCTCAGCCTGAGAAACTTGGGAATAAGTTTCCCAAACCTGTGGAAGTTCAAAAGCCAATTAAGCTTCCTGTCTTTGACATTTGTCCTCCTAAAAAGAGGAAAGAAGAGACAGACAAAGTTGTGGCTACTGAACCCTCCACTCAAGCTGTTGATTCATTAAATAGTAATAAGTTTGCTAAACCTGCTAATAGAATCAACAAAAATAATTCAGAATGTGTTTCTGAAAGTTCTTCTTCCAAAAATCCTAAAAAGAGAAAATGTTATAAATGTGGGAAGAAGATACATCTGGCCAAGGACTGTCCTGAATCTGAGGACATGAGGCCTGTTGACACTGATTGTTCTCTCACAGCTGTTACAAGCAGTGTTGGAAACATTTCAGTAAATGAAAGTGGTATCCAAGCTGATACCATTCAAATAGGAAATATTAGTGTGGATATTATAAGTCCATCAACAAATGTTGATGAAGTAGGGGAACTCATCTCTGAGATGAGTTCCCCTAAAAATGACTAATATTTCTCTTATCACTCTGCAGGAAAAACAACCTTCCCAGGTTTGGTACTTGGACAGTGGCTGCTCAGGGCACATGACAGGTTGTAAAGAATTGCTGAGTGATCTCAGGCCTGAAAAAGGGCCAAAAGTCA
>JAANYP010000461.1:30797-94333 GCA_020465985.1 Centrapalus pauciflorus | reverse complement strand
CAAGTGTTATTGACGGATGCAACGTACAAAGCAAACAAGTACATGATATTTGTATTTCCTATGAATAATTTATTTTACATCGTCATTACTTAACTATAATTTTTTTTCATGCAGATAGAACATGCATTTCTTACAAATGGTCGGTGTAACTTGTACGAATACATCTTTTTGTATTGCGTGGGTTGTCATGCGTAATGAAAAAGTTGAAAATTATTATTGGGTTTTAACCCAACTAAAAAATGTGCTAGGTGTAGATTATAACCCACGAGTGATTGTTATCGATCGAGATTTGGCTCTATTAAAGGCATGTACAATGGTTTTCTAGAATCCTATAAGTTGTTATGTAGATGACGTATTTCTCAAAGTATACGCACAGAGCTTCTTTCAACATTGAAGAGTATGGTTATTTTCACCACTTATGGGATAAGTTGGTAATATCTCCAACACATGCCGGCCACATACAAAATTATATGGATCTCGAATTGTTTTTAACAAAATAAACCAGGTATCATCCTGTACGTTAATGCGTTAATTAAAATTATAAATTTCTTTCATTTGTGGTTTTAATATATTTTCTTATTATTACAGGTGTACTTGTTTATCTAAATGACACCTGGCTAAAGCCCTATAAAGAGATGTTTGTATCAGCATGGATTCACAATCATCTCACAAATGGTAACGATACAAGTAATGGGGTAGAGAGTCAACATGCTTCTTTAAAATGATTGTTGAACTCATCACAAAATAAGTTAGACCAAATTGTCTATATATTATATATATATATATATATATATATATATATATATATATATAGTGAAGTTGTAAAACACAGCAATAAAAGAGAATTTAAAGAGGTGCAAAACAAGACATGTACATAAGATGAATTATCGTAAGATGCAACAATTTAAATTTTTGATTGGAAATGTATCTGTAGATGCTCTAGAAAATATTTATGCCGAAGTACAACGAATTAACGATATAGAAGATTTAACTATTGATAATTATGAGTGCCAATTGTGTAGAAGTCATGGGTTACTATATGCACATGAGTTAGCATTTTATGGGAATGTTGGCATTCCCATTCCACTTCATGCACTGGATCTATTCTGGAAAACTTTGACGATTGACACAAACATAACCATAGAAGCGGATGAAGTCACGTGCGATGCTGAAGTTGAAACTTTTAAACGACCTTTGCGAAATAGCCAACAAGAGGAAAGAAGTTAGGTATGCTGCAAAAACTTAAGTCAATTTTTGAGTATGCACCTATTGGTGAACCTTCAATCCAAAAAAGCACTCATGGTCGGCCAACATTAAAATCCAACAAAAGTAAATAAAGAATACCACCGCAGGCTCCTATACCGCAAGAAAGTCGTAGACATAGTTGCTCTATCTATCGACCAATTCCATTTGGACCGAATGAGTAACAAATATCTACCAAATGAAAACAAGTTCAACAGGAGCGTGATGTTCCACCTGTAGAGGCTCCATTTGACTTGAACGAGCAACCAACGATGTATGAGGTTCCAAATCTATTTGACTTGAACGAGCAACCAATCATGTATGAGGTCCCGAATCCAACATACGGTGAATATGGAACTTTTCCTCAACATCCATTTTGGAATAGTATAATTAATGACTACCAACCATCGTCGCACTAACAATACTTTAATCATGAGCAACCATTCCAAGTAACATTTATAAATAATTTATTTTTTTTGTTTCTATATTATCCATTAAACTAATCTTATTTTTTTTATAAATGTTAGGATCCAGCAGTCTCAATGTATGGTCAATATGTTCATGGCAAACTACCACAACACGGAAATTCTTATACACATCCCGACCTTTGTGAAATTTTATCATTTTTTCAACCATATGTCACTGGAATAGAAGATGTTGTTGGTGATGGAAATTGTGGTTTTCGATCAATAGTTGTTGCTCTTGGTCGACCTCAAGATGAATGGCGGAATATTCGTCGTGAATTATTTGAGGACTTGCGTAGCAATCCAAATGGATATCAAGTTTGTATGGATGATAACTACGCTGTTATGAAATGTTCTCTCGATTATTATCATAACGGTCTTGCACCAATACATCACTAGATGAAAATTCCTGACACTGATGTCTTGAATGCAAACACGTACAATTGCATTGTTTGCTATTTAACATATCCAATTAGGTACACATTTTTTCCGCTTTAAAAAAGCCACGGGTGCCAGAACTAAATCAATCAATAGCAATTCCATTTGTTCATGGAAATCGTTTTATAAGAGTGGATTGAAGGAAATATCAAGACTTGCGGGACATTGTAGACGTGCAAAAGAATGGAAAAAAAATGTACAAGGATCGACTATTATCATTAAAGAAACTATTCCAAAATGGATCTTGAGGAAAAGTTTTGTATTCACCGTATGTTAGATTCAGAACCTCATACTTCATTGGTTTCTCGTTCAAGTCAAATAGATTCGGAACCTCATACATCGTTGGTTGCTCGTTCAAGTCAAATGGATCCGGTGTATATGTTGAGCAACTGTGTCTACGAGCCTCTACAGGTGGAACATCAGGCTCCTTCTGAATTTGTTTCCCTTTGGTAGATATTTGTTGCTCATTCGGTTCAAATAGCATTGGTCGATAGATAGAGCAACTATGTCTACGACTTTCTTGCAGTATAGGAGCCTGCGGTGGTATTCCTTGTTTACTTTTGTTGGATTTTAATGTTGGCCGACCACGAGTGCTTTTTTGGATAGAAGGTTCGCCAACAGGTGCATACTCAAAAATTGACTTAAGTTTTTGCAGCATAACTAACTTCTTTCCTCTAGTTGGCTGTTCCGCAAAGGTCGTTCTAAAACTTTCAACTTCAGCATCGCACGTGACTTCATCCGCTTCTATGGTTATGTGTGTATCAATTGTCAAAGTCCTCCAGAATACATCCAATGTATCAAGTGGGATGGGGATGCCAACATTCCCATAAAATGCTAACTCATGTGCACATGGTAACCCATGACTTCTACGCAATTGGCACTTATAATTATCAATAGTTAAATCTTCTATACTGTTAAGTCGCTGTACTTCGGTATAAATTTTTTCTAGAGCATCTACAGATACATTTTCAATCAAAAATTTAAATTGTTGCATCTTACGATAATTCATCTTACGTACATGTCTTGTTTTGCACCTCTCTAATTTCTCTTTTATTGCTGTGTTTTGCAACTTCACTATATCTTCTTTTTTTTTTTTTTTTTTGACAATTTGGTCTAACTTATTTTATGATGAGTTCAACAATCTTTTTAAGAAGCATGTTGACTCTCTACCCTATTAGTTGTATCCTAACCGTTTGTGAGATAATTGTCAATCCACGCTGATACAAACATTTCTTTACAGAGCTTTAGCAAGGTGTCATTTAGATAAACAAGTACACTTGAAATAATAAGAAAATATATTAAAACCACAAATGAAAGAAATTTATAAATTTAATTAACGCATTAACATACAGATTGATACCTGGTTTAATTTTTAAAAACCGTTCGAGATCCATATAATTTTGTATGTAGCCGGCATGTGTTGGAGATTTTACCAACTTATCCAATAAGTGGTGAAAATAACCCCACTCTTCAATGTTGAAAGAGCCTTTATGCCTCAGTATACTTTGATAAATATGCCACCTACATAACAACTTATAGGATTCCGGAAAAACCGTTGTGCATGCATTTAATAGAGCCAACTCTCGATCGGTAACAATCACTCGTGTGTTATAATCTACACCTAGCACGTTTTTAGCCAGGTTAAAGCCCAAAAATAATTTTCTACTTTTTCATTACACATGACAACCTACGCTACACAAAAAGTTGTGTTTGTACAAGTTAAACGGACCATTTGTAAGAAAGGCATGTTGTAGTTGCATGAAAAAAAATTGTAGTTAAATAATGACGATGTTAAATAAATTATTCATAGGAAATAAAAATATCATGTATTTGTATTTGTTTGTTTTGTACGTTGCATCCATCAATAACAATTGTGGGAATGAACAACAAGACACTATTTATATTGGATGACAGAAAAACAAGTCTTCTAACTCATTTGTTTCCACGGCTTTATTGAATTGGTAAATGAATCATTTATCATCCAAAGCTTTCAAAAGAAACTCCATAGGGGTTTATCAGCGTTATTGCGCAATTTTAGTTTGTGCCGCTCATTGTATACGTTTGTAAGTGATGAATGATTTTGTGCATTTTGGGATTTTAAGTGGGCAAGAATATCTCGTGGATTCACATGGCACTCTGATAGATATGCAAGAGTGTTTCTTTCTTCCGCAGTAAGACACATTGCATAAGGATGCCCCTCCCAACTTCCTACAGCGATGTGATTGTGCATACCACATAATACTGTTAACTTTCACGATCTGATTTGATCAGAATTACAGTAAGCAACTATTTCAAAAGGACAATTGATTTTTTTGGTTGAAGTGACTTTAGTAGACTCAATATCTTTGTACTCACCAATACGATCACACTCCCACCAAATTTATTTTATTTCCCTTTTTTTGGATAACATTGTACGCTTTTTTACTATAACCATACCGACAGAATATGCTACATTTTTCACACAATTTGTTACATCTTCGACGGTATCAAAATTTTACACAAATAAAACAAGTAAAGTTGGTTGCTATATCATAATGAAAAAAAGTATCCAATAAATAATAATAGCATTTTACACTATAAACAATAAATTAAAATACCTCTTTTAAATTCAATTAATTGTGTAATAATATATTTACAATGCAGTTAAAAATCGACAGTCGAAAATGCTTCAGTATTATCCACAACATAGCATTCACTGCTCGCCGTCTTACAAAAATACAAAATTGAAAATGTGAATTTACACTTGAACTCTCGACGGTATCATTTTCATATGAATCGATCGTTCGAATATATATATATATATATATATATATATATATATATATATATATATATATATATTAAATATCAATGGGGTACCATGTTAGACTAGGGTACCGGGGTACCGTTCACAGCCATTCATTTTGCATTAAAATTATTAATTAATACACAAAATTCTGCTTAAAAATGAATCTCACGTCGTTTAATGTGAGGGGAAATATGGGTATGAACAATTTTAAATGAGAATCAAATATTCTCAAAATCCCAAAAAATTCTCAGTTGCAGTTACACCCTCCGTCCCAAAATAATTGTCCACATTTGACTTTTGAAGTCTTTCCTTTTCAACTTTGACCTCAAATATATTAGTTTGTGTTATATTGTACTTGATGAAAGTTATATTCAATGAAAATTTCTTTAAAACCAAATCTTTTCATATATTTTGCATCACATATTATATAACACAAAGAAAAATATTTAATGTCAAAGTTGAGAAAAAAATACTTCAAATGTCCAATGTGGACATTTATTTTGGGACGGAGGGAGTATTAGTTATGTTGCCCATTTTAGTGATAACGCTCCATTGAAATCGATTTCTAACTGTCATCCGTTTCATTTGTTGTTTCAGCAACTCAAGTAATAAAAAACCCTACATACAACCTTTTTTAGTGTTGTTGTCCCATCTCTTGCTCGTTTTTCTATGGATCGACATGTTGTGAATCCTGTAGATTTTGCATACTCCCCGTATGCAATTATAGCTGTTTCAAGATTATCGAAAACACTTCCATGTACAGGCACATTCAAACATTCTCTTTTAAGTGTCCAATATATATTACCACCAGACGAGTTTGTCTCTATTGTTAAATTTTCTTCCTCATTTCTATCTCTCTCATCTGATTCCAATGAACAAGTAAATTATAATATATTTAATTGAAAAACATATTTTTAAACATACAGATGAATGAAAAGAAAATGCATCTTGAATTACCATTCACTTCATTTTAGTCAAGACTTGTTTCCACATCGTCTTCAACAATTGTTTCATTTTGATCGACTACATCTACGAAACATAAAAACTGAAGTTACCTAATATAGAAATTAAACTATTGTACAGGTACATGCACATATGCAAAAAATAAAAAATAAAAAAAAAATACATGTCCAAGACATTTGAATGTTAGGTTTTTTACTTGTTCACTTATTGCACATGTTCTTCTATGTATTCAATGTTTTTATATGCAAAACCTTATTAAAGGTTTTCTGTGAACAGGTTCACAACCAAAATTATGTTATATGTTCTTGCACATGTTCAATATAACACTTAGTACAATATGGTTACATTGTCGTTTAACATGTTCACTTATTTTCAATATTGGTTTTTATATGCAACCTCTTTTTGATTTGACTTCTTGTATTCGAATGGTATGTAAAAATGGTTTTATGTGCAATCTCCTTTTTTTAGGTTAATTTGTTTTCTTGCACATGTTCACTAACTTATGTTTTGCAATTTTCAAATGAATTTGTGTATTCAAATTGTAACATCCTAAGATTTAAATTGTTGTAATCGAGAACATTTAGTTTAAACTTTATGTCTAATGTATCAAAACTCTTAGTCTTTCAAGTGGAGGGACCACTTGTGACAATAACTGAAAATGAGGGAATAAAAGACTCTTAGTCTTTCAAGAGTTCATTTCAACTCTTTACATCCAAAACACACTCAAAATTCTCTCAAATATCTCTGCTGGAAATCGGATTTGGGAAGATAAATTCGTGAAAAGAAGCTGATATTATAAAGAGTCAAGTCTGAATCAAGATAAGAAAGTGATTTTTTAAGTTGGAGTGTTCTTGGAAGAGTTTAAAAATGTAAAAAAAAAAATTAGATTTTAAATCTGATAAATTGTTGTTGCATGTATGTTATTATAGTTGGAAAGCATCAATTGAAGTCCCTAGAAGTCTCAGAAACAAGAATCGTTTACTGATTCAACCTAAAAGATAAGAAATATGGATTTTTATAAACTTTTGTGTTCTTGAGGTTTTTCCTCATTTTTTTGAGTGTTATTGATAATGAAACTGGACTAGAAACACTCAATATATGATAACTTATCATTTGTATGGATTGCATGTAGCTAAAATCGAGTTTGGTAAAATTTTGAACAAAAACCCGTAGCTGCGACCTGCAGTTCTACAGGTCGACTTGGCGAGTCACCAAGAACATCAAGTCGATAAGAATTTTTCTAAGTGCTGAGACCCGAATTTCGGGTAGGGTCGAACTTCGGATGTGACCCAATTTTGGGTGTGGACCCGAACTTCGAATGGGTTTACTTTCAGGTCATGTAACTCGGGTTTGATTGAAATTCGGTCAAGGATCCGAACTTCGGACCTCGACTCGTCGAGTCGAGCAGGGTGACTTGGCGAGTCGGCCTCAGTTCATGCGAAATGAGGTTCTGGTTAAGAAGGGTCCAAACTTCTGGTCTAAAAATCAGAATTTTTATGAGACTTTGGCATTATAGTAGGACAACTAATTATGGGTTCTTTGGACTTAATAATAAACCGAACCTTGGGTTTCAATATGAATTTCGGATGGCGAATCCGAAGATTTAAACACCTTAATTGTGAAACTTGATGGAAATCATTATTAAACAGACTTTGATGGAACTTTTCTATGAAAATGTACAGGTCCCTTGTGGTGTTGTTAAACACACAGTGGGATAATTTGTGATTCCGGTTGAAAGCCCGAGGAGAAATAATATTAATTTGAAGTTACTTGACGCACCCACTGTGAGTACTTATGATTGTATATGTCTACATTTGTTTTATGTTAGTTGTTGTCCTCTGAGGCATGTTGTTTTTATTCGTTTGGCATTCTACTAACTTGCGTTTATTTTGGTGCTCATTGTTGCTTGCATACATGTTTTACATGTTCCGTTTTCTTTGTTGTGCATCAACGTGATGGGCTTGCGTGCCACAACTGTTAATCTGGTGTTACTGATGTTATATGACCTGGAGCCGATCACTCCGGGGTCTTGAAGAGAAGTGTAACATCCCCGATGATAAATTCGCCTCAGATGATGTGTTTGTGCCGAGCTGCGGCTCGGTTGTGAATTTGTACTTCGTGTACGAAGGGGTGCACGGCGTTTGTCGCCGGTGTGATTCCTGTGGGCTGCATAAGTATTCAGATCAGCAATGTCTTATGTGTTGTGTTTAATCCTGGGTGATGTAATTGTGGTTATTTTGGCAAGGGTGTCACACAAATGAAACCAGAATTATGGTTTACATGCAATTCATTTTGTAGGTTTTACATGTTTATGCACAATTAATCAAAGAATGACCTACAATTTTGTAGGTTTTACATGTATATTGTCCATGTTTAATGCTGCACATGTTCAATTATGCACATGTTCAATACTGCACAAGTATATTGCACATGTTCAATACTGCACGTGTTTAATGTGTTTTATCCATATATATTCCATTACTGCACATGTTCAAATTCTTCAAATATGGTTTTAAATGCAATCCCCAGTATATTGCACATGTTTAGTACCATTATTGAACATGTTCAATAAGTTCTTTATAGTACTGTTATTATCACATAATGTATTGTTATTATCAATGAACATGTTCATAGGAAAATAGAAAATTCATGTTCACATAAACACATGGTAACTGTATTTCTCATCACCATAAAAAAAAATTTGAACATGTGCAATACAATGCATTAAGATTCATCACCAGTATGGTGATAAATCCATAACCCCTGAATGAACGATCCATAAGCCCTGAATGAACATGTTCAAAATCGCATAATAAAGCAAACCTTCGAGAACCAGAATGATGAAAAAAAGAAATACCACTGTTCGACAAACCGGTTGAACATGTTCACAAAAACTCATTGTCGGGTCCGTTTGAACATTGTAAGTTGTCTCTGCATCCATCGATTACAGTCAATTTTGAATCAGAAAAAAAAGGAACGATCAAGAAGAAGAGTTGCATTGAAACGTACGTAAGGGTATCAAATCCCTACAATTAAGGGATTTCCTAAATCACTAATTATCATCTATTAATTAGAATATAATATAATTGACTATATTACCCTTATGTACTTGTAAGTGGACTCCGGTTCCTCAGTCTAACATAGTACCCCGTTGATCCCGTATATATATATATATATATATATATATATATATATATATATATATATATATATATATATATATATATATATATATATATCTGTGTGTGTGTGTAGAGAGAGAGAGAGAGAATTGATATTTACATTTTCTACCCCTTAACTTTTTTTAAAATTTATAAATTTAACCTAAAGTATAAAAAACATCGTATTCGATCTTCAATTGAAAAAACCAGGGGTGTGTTGTTTATAAATGGTGGGTCTCACCCACTAAAAAACAAGATATATATATATATAATTGACAAGGGGTGTGTTATTTATAAATGGTGGGTCTCAGTCACTAAAAATCAAAAATAAAGGGACATGTTGTTTATAAATTGGTGAATCCCACCTTTATTAAATTCAAAAAAATAATAAGATAATTATATATGGATGGGTCCTACAACATTAAGGAGTAATTAAGCTAAATAACTAGGGATGTTTAATTAGAAAAAAAAGTGGGGGTGTGCGTTTAACACAACCCAAATGAAATGAAATTGATCGTTATTTATAAAAATGTCATTTACACTTTATAAAACACCCCAAAAATTAAAAGGGTAATTAACTTTGTGAAACAATTAGGATTGTGAACTTAAGTGCATTATTATGAGTTAATTTCCAAATATTAGTGATGACTGTGATTATTGGGACTTGAACGATTAAAGAAAAATAAAATGTTGGGTTGTACGGATTTGACAAAAATAGGTAATGTGCTTTGACAACTAAATAATGATAATCTATGACATAAGAATGGTTTAATGTAGTGTTTGAATACATTTAGTATAATTATGTCAAATTCATTTTATTTGGATATTGAATTATTAATAAATGCAAATAGTAGCATTATGGTTTGTATTTTAGAAAATGAAAGAGTTAGTGGGAGGGGTGTGTATTGTAATTGGGTGAGAGTTGGAGGGTTGGGATGGCCAAAGGCCAAATCCCTCCCCTTTTTCTCTCTTGAATTCGTTCACCATCACACACACATACACATTCACCTTTCATTTATTTTGGAAAGAAAAGAAGAGAAAGCTAGGGTTTTCCAAGATTCATGATCAAAAGATTGAAAGATTGAAGATTTATCTTTGATATTTGAAACATTATTGAAGGTATAAACATCTCCTACACTCTTCTCTTCCATTTCTTCTTCATTTCACCATTTTTGGAGAATGGAAACCTAGATAGGTTTTGTTGGATTGAGTTAGTAAACGACTCTAAAATCAAGTATAGGTTAATGATTATGGTTTATAAACGTATTTGAGTCATAAATTCATGATTTAGTAGATTGGATTGGTGATTTGAGTAAAAACCCAATTGGAGCTTCATTTGAGCTCCAATGGTGGATGAGATGGGTTTATAGTGTTTTTGCATATTTCATATGATATATTATAGTCCAATCATGTTATTTATAGCAATGAAATTAAATGGAAGCTAGTAGGAACTCATTTGGAGTTTTGAAGGCTTAGTTGGGGTTTTGGTCATTTGGAACCCGTTTGGAGTTCGTATGAACTTCATGAAGCAAGAAAATGCTATGTTATAGTATAATGTGTTTGAAAAGTATTCAATTGTGTTATTAAAGTGTTTACATGAGTTGGGAAACACAAAATATGTGCACATTCTCAATATGGTGTTTTAAGGCTAAACCGCACGCCAAGTGTTCGGTGAAATGCCTCAACAAATTCCTGAACATTCTGGGATTCAGTTTCAATGTGTAAACATAGTTTGAATGTATAAACATAGCCCAAATATGTTAAATAGTGCTATAGTAATGATTAGAATTGAATCCAAGCTCAATTGGAGCTCGGTGTCGTCAGTTGGAGTTTTCGGTCATTTTCGGACTCGTTCGGAGTCCGTATGAGATCCATGGAATCATGGAATGTTATGAAATCATTCTAATATGTTTAGAGGTGTCTAATTTACCTTAATATGCTATTAATATTTTTGGTAAAGTCCCTCCAAAGTTACAAAAACGTTTATGGAAGTTTTGGGGACTTTGAGTTCATTTGTGTCAAAAAAATGAGCTGGGAGCTGTCCATGAGGGGGTAGCGGCGCGACTAACCTTATGGTCGTGCCATGACCATGTTTCTGGCCTGAAAATTGATTTTTCATGGTTGGGGGTCGATGCTTGGGTCTTATACGTTCATTACACCTCTAAATTAAGTGTTTAAAGGGTTTGAGGGCCTTTGATCCATTCCGGAACTTGTAGGGCCTCATTTGGACTTATTACTTTCGTTTTGATGTCCCAATACTCTTAGTCCACTCTTAGGGGCTTATATTGTGTTCGGGGGCTTACGGGTGCGCATTATGAATGCTTTTAGGTGAATCGAGTCGAAAGGAGCTTGATTGCAAGCTTTAGCCATTCTCGGGGCTAATGTGACTTCGTTGGAAGGCTTGGGAATCCCATAAACCGATCACTATGAGTTCTAGTATTATTGTTACATAATGTTCATGTATATTGTTGTTTTGCCTCATTGAACATGTTATTGAGCTAATTGTTGATACATTGATAATGGTAGTCTATTTGCTCCCAGTTCTTACATGTTGATTCATTGGACATATGTGAGGCACCTTGGACCTCACCATACTTGATATGCTTTCATTTGATCTCACCTAGAGTTGAATTGATTGTGATAATTTGATAGTAGATGCATATGTACCCTCAATTCTCACGTGTATGATTCTTTGGGCTTATGTGAGGCACGTTGGACCTCACCACACTTGATATGCTTTGGGAAGCTATACCTTGTTGAATACTTTGTGGAGCTATGTGTTGGCATATTGATAATTGTTGCATACTTGAGTTCTTTTATCTATGAAAGATTGTTTGGGCTTATGTGAGGCCCGTTGGACCTCACTACACTTGACATGCTTTGGAAGCTATACCTTGTTGAATACTTTGTGGAGCTATGTGTTGACATATTGATAATTGTTGCATACTTGATTTCTTTTCTTCTATGAAATATTGTTTGGGCTTATGTGAGGCCCATTGGACCTCACCACACTTGACATGCTTTGGGAAGCTATACCTTGTTGAATACTTTGTGGAGCTATGTGTTGCCATATTGATAATTGTTGCATACTTGATTTCTTTTCTTCTATGAAAGATTTGTTTGGGCTATGTGAACCTCACTATACTTGATGTGTTTTGTGGAGATATACCTCGTTGAATACCTTGTGGGGCTAACCATTGACATGATTGATAGTTGTTGCATGCTTGCTTTCATACCTTCTATGAGTGATTTATTTGGGCTTGTGTGAGGCACATTGGACCTCACCCTGCTTGGTATGCTTTCAATTGACCTCACCTGGATATCCATGGAAAAGTTGGACTAGCTCTAAGTCTAAATTGAGCAACATGTTGGACTAGCTCTAAGTCTAAATTGAGCAATATGTTGGACTAGCTCTAAGTCTAAATTGAGCAACACGTTGGACTAGCTTTAAGTCTAAATGGAGCAACACGTTGGACTAGCTCTAAGTCTAAATCGAGCAATATGTTGGACTAGCTCTAAATCTAAATTGAGCAATATGTTGGACTAGCTCTAAGTCTAAATGGAGCACTATGTTGGGCTAGCTCTAAGCCTAAATCGAGCAATACGTTGGGCTAGCTCTAAACCTAAATTGAGCACTTGATCATATTGGTTATTGAACATACTCGTTGCTTATCATTGCATGAATGTATATTATGTATTCCTTGCTAATCTAGTAACTCACTCAACTTTGTTGACCCCCTTTTTGTCGTTAACCTTTCAGGGTAAAGGAAAGGGTCACGCTAGACCATATTGATAGTGGATTGGACATTGACTAGCGGCTCCATTGTGTCGCATATCTTTGATAAAGCTTTGGGGTGGGATTTAGTGGACTCCCGTTTTGGTATATGCTCGTGAACGAACTTAGCTTTTATGCATGGTTAGATAATTTGGATGTTTAAAATTTGTAACCTCATCTACTCCGATCCATGCTACCCCACACTTTGCTCATTATTAGGTGACAAAGTGGGAAGTATCATGTTAAGGGCTTTTGAATATTGAAAATTTAAATTTGACCACATTTCCGCAAGTATATTGTGATATTTATTGTTAATTGTTCGTGAAACATCTATTTTAGTTGGAAGGGTTTTTCTCTTTACACCCCGAACTTATAGAAGACTTTCAATTTATACCCCAACGTAATAACTCATAAGGTATAAAAAAACAAAAAAAAATAATAATAATAAAGTTGATGTGACATATCGGGTCCATATAACCAAAAAAAATTAATAATATTGATGTAATAGGAGGATGTGCGTCATTTAGTAATATGTCTGTCCCATATTAATAAAAAAATAATTATATTGATGTGACAGGACGGGGTGTGTGATTTAGTAATTATGGGTACCACATTACTAAACGACAAAAAAATAATAATGATATTTATGTGATAGGAGGAGGTATGTGATTTAGTAAAGTGTGAATCCCACATTAATAAAAAAACAAAATTAAAAACATTGATGCCATATAAGGGTTGTGTGATTTAGGGGGTGTTTGATAGCATTTATAACCTCTTATTCGGTAAAAGGAAAATACTGATAAGTGCGTTTGATATAAAGAAAATATAAGAGTCAAAATTCTCTTATCATGTCTTATCAGGTCAGACTTTGATATGCTTTTTATCACCACTTATCACACCAAAAAAAATGATAGGACTATAATTTTATGTGTTTTGGTATCGTTTTAGGCTCATTTTAAGCACCGATGCTTCGTACCTTTCATATTATTACTCCAAATTTATGTTTCAGGGTCAAGAAGTCAAACGGAAGCAGCTCGAGAAAATTCAGTGCGAACCGAGCCGGAGGGGGCGGAGGCCTACGCCACCCTACGCTGCAAAACAAAACTATTGAGAGTTAGAGAGCACTTCCAGCGCAGCCCAGGCCGTACCCCCAGCACAGGGGGCGCAGGCCTACGCTGGTGCGGCGTGAAATGGCAGCAAACGCGTTTTTGAGCTTAAAACCCTAATTTTCACCTCCTCTATAAATAGAGGTCGATGGTGGTCGTTTTTGGAGAGTCCCGAAGTGTTGAAAGAAGCGGCGAAGCCCTTCCGGAGTGGATTCACGATTCAAGTACGAAGAAGGTGGATTGCAACCGTTCGAAGCCTACGATGATGTCTCCAACCATTCCCGGTGAAGAGCACACAATGAGCGCTTAAACACCAAAGCCATTTGCGGGGGATCTACGACTAAGTTTTACATTCTTGAATTTTGATTATGTTTTGATGTATTTTGTGTTGCTTGAATATTTTATGTGTAATACAAATGATATGCATTCGGTTATTATTATGAATAGATAGTTTGGTTGGTAAAAGCAAGATAGTTCATAGTGATGTTATCATTTGTGTTGAGTCCATTAGTTTAGGTATTAAGACAAATAATGAACGTTGCATGCGCTATGCCGAGATTTATTGTTTAAAATATCTATGATTAGTTTAACTACGCAATTGATTATGTCTATGTGATCATTTGCATGAAATTCAAGTGGGTAATAACTTACGCCGTATTGATTCCGTAAATGGTTATCTTTAACTTGCTTTGTTAATCAATCCGTTAGTTGTTTGTCGTTATTTTAGTTATAATGTAAGCGTAATCATTATTCCAAACAATTCACTCACTTTACAATTTAATCGCTTTCAATAAACTAAAGAAACTAGCTAATTAACCCTAATTCACATACGCACTCCCTGCGGATTCGACCCTTACTTCTCTAAGCTAAATAGTTAGATTTAAGGTTATTTCTACGGGCCACAACGATGGCTCGTCAGATTTTGGCGCCGTTTCCGGGTAATGGTAACCTAGTTAGGACTAGAAGTTAGTTTTGGCCTTAAGTTTACGTTTTACGTACTTTAGTTTAATTTTTTTTAGTCTTTAATTTCTTATTATCAAAAATCACATAAAAATAAAAAAAATTCAAAAAGGTAATTGTAGTCCTCTACTTTACCACCAAAAATATAATTAGTTTAATTAAGTAATTTAATTTAAGTTTTTAATAGTTTATGCTCAAACGTCGATCGGCCAAAGGATTGCCGCTACAATTCGAACCCGAAATCGAAAAATTAGCTAAATCTCACCGAAAGACTATTAGGATTCAAAAACAACAAAGATAATATACGGAGGAAAATAATGAACAAGAGGAAGAAATCTCCACTTTAGAAATTCCTAATTTAGAAGGTCATCCGATTTCGCCAAAAATCGTGAGCAAGAAGAGCCTGAACACGTAGTTGTTACGATGGGTGAACATGCGAGATGGACGGTTGAGTCAAATTACCGCCCAGGTGATGTGTCCGACCCTTCTCCTATTCGTTATCCTGAAAATGAGAACGAACCCAAGTTCGTCCTTAATTATTCCAAATTCTTCCTATCTTCCGAGGAATGCCAAGTGAGGAAACTTATGAACATTTAGCTAAGTTCACAGTTATTTGTAAAGCAACCCATGTTCGAGGTATAACCACCGACGGTTTAAAACTTCGATTATTTCCTTTCTCGTTGAAAGAGAAAGCGAAAAATTGGTTCGTGTCGCTACCGACAGATAGCATCACGACATGGGATCAAATGAAAAGAGAATTTCTCAATGAATACTATCACATTAGTAAAACCACTGAGAAAAAAAGGAAATTACCGGGTTTAATCAAAAACCCGGTGAACAATTCTACGAAGCATTTGATCGTTTGAATGAATTGTTAAGAGCTTGTCCACATCATAAGTACCCAAATGGATGCTGATCAAAACATTTTTTGATGGTGTGAGTCAAGAGAGTCGTAACATGATCATTGCTGCCACTGGAAGCACATTTTTAGCGAAAGAAGATGATGAGGCTTGGGAGTTGCTAAATCAACTCGGTAAAGGTCTCAAGGTTCAAGCTGGTTCTGAGAACAGCATAGGAGCTCAAGGTTCAAGCTGGTTAAGAGTGAAATCTCAGAGTTAGGTAAGAAAATGGATCAACTGATGAAGGGTCTTAATTCAAACCCAAATGTATCAGTTAACTGTGTCACATGTGGTGATCCATCTCATCATTCCGAAGCACGTCCTCAAGTGCAGTCCACTGAGGAGTTTGCTAACGAAGTTTATGGTTTTAGAGCTCACAGGGAGAGGGATAATCCATTTTCGGAGACCTATAATCCGGGATGGAGAAATTGTCCTAACTTCCGGTGGAAGAATGATCAACCTACCGATCATCAATCTAAACCAAGGTATGAACCACCAAGAACAGAATATCAATATGGTTCTACCTCTGCAGGTAAAGATGAGTGATACTATAAATCAAACCAATGTGATCAACGTGATCAACCTCATTTCCAAGTGGAAACGAATATGAAATCTTCACAATTATCTGAGTTCGCATAATTTATGAAGCAACTGTCAGCTATTAGTACGAAAACCATGGACATGTTGAGTCGCCAAATGGGTCAAATAGTTGAGTCACTCACGAGACTAGAAGAGGGAAAGCTTCCTAGCAATACTGTTCCAATCCTTCGCATGCTCATAACAAAGATAAAAAGCACGAGATAAACGAAGTAAATGAAGTATCTAAGGTAGCTACCCAGACAAGTGGTGGAGAGGTAGATAATAAAATTGAGATGGCTAAAGAGCAAGAGGCAGAAGAGGATACCGACACTGAGGTTGTGTATGAAGAAAAAGAGGATCAAAAGCATGACACTCCCAAGAAAGTCACTTTCAAGGAGTCAATTAAAGCAGATATTCCAACTCCCAAAGTTAGGGAGGCGGTTAAGGATCAGGACACCACAACTCCTCCTCCTTACCCTGCTGCTTAAGAAAATCCTAAATCTTCCCCCTATGGCAAAAGAGGCCCACAACCAGAGGATTTGTGAGATTTGTTTAATAAAGTTAAGATCAATATTCCTTTGATCAAGGTTATCCAGCAAGTTCCCTCTTATGCCAAATTCTTAAAGGATTTATGCACACAAAAGAAAAGGTTTAAGGTTTCGCTTCCAAAGCAGATCAATTTAACAGAACAATTAAGCGCAGTAGTTTCTAGTTCTTTGCCTCCTAACCTTAAAGATCCTGGATCACGATTGATTCCAGTGACAATTGGCAATGTGCAGATAAAGAAAGCACTACTTGATCTTGGAGCTAGTGTTAATATTTTACCTGGAAATTTGTTTGACAAACACGATCTAAGTCAGTTGCAGGCAACTGACACAATCTTACAGCTGACAGATCGATCAACAAACTGCCCAAGGGGTATTCTATCAGATGTCATAGTAAAGATTGAAGATTTTTACTATCCAGTTGATTTCCTAGTTTTGGACACCGAAAGTTCAATAGGAGATAATCAACCGGCTATTATCATAGGCAAACCTTTCTTAGCCACAATTAATGCTCAAATTAATTGTAGGACGGGAGCCGTAGATATTGCATTTGGTAATCGGAAACTGAGATTGAATGTGTCCATTACCATTCATAGATCAAATTGTGGAAAAGTTAGCAGGACAAAAGTTTTATTGTTTCCTTTATGGATATTCTGGCTATAATCAAATTCCAATCCATCTAGAGGACCAAGAGAAAACCACATTTACATGCCCATATGGCACCTTTGCCTATCGAAGGATGCCATTTGGTCTATGTAATGCGTCCGCCACATTTCAGCGTTGTATGATGACTATCTTTTCAGATATGGTAGGTGGTTCTCTTAATATATTTATGGACGATTTTTCCATATTTGATAAAACATACGAAGATTGTCTAGGACATTTAGAGAAGGTCCTAAAGAGATGCACTGAAACCAACTTAGTTTTAAGTTGGGAGAAAAGCCACTTCATGATGAAAGAAGGGGTAGTCTTAGGTCACATTGTGTCCGAAAAAGGCATAGAAGTAGACAAAGCGAAAGTTCAATTAATTTCTTCACTTCCACCCCCACCAATGTGAAGGGATAAGATAGGTCACGCTGGTTTTTATCGGCGTTTTATTAAGGACTTCAGTGAAATCTCGAGACCATTATGTAATCTTTTAGCAAAATATGTTGACTTTAATTTCGATGATGCTTGTATGAAAGCATTTAAGAAACTCAAATAGAAATTAACTGAAGCACCAATTCTGCAATCTCCCTATTGGTCTCAACCTTTTGAGATCATGTGCGATGCTAGTGATTATGCAGTAGGTGTTGTGTTAGACCAAAGGTTAGTGAAAAATCCAGTGGTGATTTACTACGCAAGTAAGACATTTAATGAGGCACAAATCAATTACACGACTACGGAAAAACAATTATTAGCCGTAGTGTTTTCCCTAGATAAATTCAGATCATACATTTGGGGGGCAAAAGTAATTGTGTACTCAGACCACAACGCTTTAAAGCATTTGTTAGCAAAAAAGGATGCCAAGCCATGATTGATTCGGTGGATCCTTCTATTGCAAGAATTTAATTTAGAAATAAGGGATAAGAAAGGCACAAAAAATGTTGTTGCCGATCACTTATCAAGGCTCCAAATAATCCCAACAAACTCAACTGATCAAATCAGGGACTCCTTCCCATATGAACAATTGTTATCAGTATCCAAAATTTCCTGGTTTGCGAATTTAGACAATTACTTCGTATCAGGAAGATTGCCGGAGCATTAGAATTCACAACAAAGAAAATATTTCTTTGCTCAAGCAAAGAAATATATTTGGGATGAGCCTGATTTATTTAAAATAGAAGCAGATCAAACTGAATCCGAGCATGAAGATATTCTTAAACACTGCCATGCATACGCATGCGGTGGCCATTTCAGTGCTAAGAAAACTGGCCACAGAATATTGCAATGTGGGTTTTTCTGGCCCACAATATTAAAGGATGCCTATGAACTTGTAAAAGGATGCATAAGATGTCAGTAAACAAGCGGCATTGCGAAAAGGGATGAAATGCCCATGACCCTGATTTTAATTGTCGAAATATTCAATGTATGGGGTATTGATTTTATGGGACCCTTCCCTAAATCATTCGGGTATGAATATATCTTGGTCGCGGTAGATTATGTTTCCAAATGGGTGGAAGCAGAAGCCACAAGAACCAATGATAACCGGGTAGTTTGCAAATTTGTCAAAAGAAATATTTTTGCACGCCACAGTAACCCGAGGGCTATCATCAGTGACAGAAGGTCACATTTCAAATATCAACATTGCAAAATTCCTTAAACATTATGGAATTAATCATAGAATAGCAACGCCTTATCATCCGCAAACTAGCGGACAAGTTGAGATTTCGAATAGAGAAATCAAGAGAATCCTCGAGAAAACAGTCAGACAAGATCGTAAGAATTTGTCTCAAAAGCTGGAGGATGCTCTATGGGCATACATGACTACTTTTAAAACACCAATTGGTATATCTCCATATCGACTTGTATATGGCAAGTTGTGTCATCTTCTAGTGGAATTGGAACACCGAGCTCTTTGGGCAATTAATAACACTAATTTTAATTTGCACGATGCCGGTATTGATAGAAAATTTCAATTAAACGAATTGGAAGAAATTCGTAGAGAAGCATATGAAAGTGCAAAAATCTATAAAGAGAAAACAAAGGTTTTTCACGATAGAATTCTTAAAAATAAAATATTTACCAAAGGAAACAAAGTCTGCTTGTTTAATGCAAGACTTAAACTGTTTTTTGGTAAATTAAAAAGAAAATGGATAGGTCCCTATATCGTAATTCAAGTCTACCCACATGGTGTGGTAGAAATTGGTCATTAGCAATATTGTGATCATAGGATTAGTTCTTTAATTTTTATGAATATGATATGTGCTTAATCGGTTAAAGCGAATATTTGAAAGTGATTCTGAGCATTTGACGTGTAGACAAAATTAATTTTGAAAGCTAATTTTAGTGAGCTCAATCTTGTCGTAAAAGATACTTTTCTTTACAAGTTTCTAAGAGTTGGGGAATACCGGAGACTTCCATACTTGACTCACAGAATTGGGTAAATTGTATTCATAAATTAGCTATTGCATGAATTTTAACATAAACTTGGACTTTAAACGGATTTATATAGTTAGAATCAATTCTGACTTGTTTTTCATCAACCAAAACATCCCTAGTGTTTATTGACTTTGAAACTTTTCATTAATCCTAAAAGACTTATCCAAGTGGGTGTTACTTTTCACCCTTGAATTTTATCTTGTTTTTCTTGCTATTAGCTTGTTGCATCGTTAGCTTGTTTCATATTTAGTTTTAGTGCTTCAATCTAATTTTCAGCCTTAACTCCCAATAAGCCTTTCATTAGTAGTTTAGCTTAGCCAGGATTAATTCATAGGTTAATTCAATCTCTCCCTATTCAATTAGGTAAATATTAGCAACCGTCCAAGTATCGGTATCTTGTTTTTATTCATAGTTCCCTGAGTTCGATAATCCCCGAGGTCAACTTCAAGTTGTGTTATATACGACTGGTACACTGCCAGTTGTATTTGGTATCGTTTGGATTTTCTTCATTCTTTTGTTCTTATAGCCAAATCAACGAAGATCAGTGTATGCATGTTGTAAATGGTTATTTATAGTCATTGTACTCTGTCTATTGTAACAAGTTGTATTTTGTAGTACTTGGATTTTCATCATTTTTTTGTTCTTATACCCAAATCAGCGAAGATACACTCTCGTTACAATTGTATGTATGTTGTAAATGGCTATTTATAGCATTTGTACTCTGTCTATTACAGCAAGTCTTTTCGTTCAAAATCAAGTTATTATAGGCACAACTATAAGAAATTATTTTATTTATGCACATGACCCATACATTTTTTTAACGGCAAACTAGTTTACTCCTACTCCTAATCTACCCCTCTGTCCCAAGTGGAGAATTCAGAACTTACATTACCACCTAATTCCAACTTGCCTATGACAAGATTCGAACACGTGACATCACACTTACATATCAAATCTCATACCAAATGGGTTAAACCCCATTGGTACATGACCCGTACATAGAATGATGATCATATGAGGATGCAACTGTTGGTGAGAATGAATGATTTAAAGTAACAGTTGTTGACCAAACACTTAATTTATAGAATTTGATTCATGATTACCTTATGTAAACATGTGATGCATTGAATCGTTGTTCGATTGAATTTGAGGTAAAAAATGACAATTAAAATAATGATTCATTTAAATACAAGATTCATTAATTTGTCGATTAATATAATGATTTTGTTTCAATTTAATCAAAATTTTTGATTTAACAAAGTTCGTAATTAATCAACAAAGTATTTGATCAACAAATTATGATTCAACAAGAACTGAATCATTCATCCTCACCGTTCTCACTACCTTTGAATTCTCACATGATCTAGATACCGTATGCATGTGTTTATAACATAACTTCATGCATTTCAAATTATAATCACTATCAAACATATCTATCGTTATTTTGTTAACATGTTCACATATTTGCAAGTTTGTACAACATATTTTTAATATTTTATTCAACACACTGCATTGCACATGCCAAACACATGTTCCATACTTCCATGTACATGCACATGTGCAAATTAAAAAGGACTTTGCATTGTAAAACATTATCATTTTTATTTCAAAATAATTAATAAAAAAAAACTTCACCGTTAGTTGTTTACATGAATAAAACATTTTACATGTAGATTGTTTAGACGTATTTCTTCCTTCAAGCTTTGTCACAAGAAAATGATTTAAGGCTTCGACTAACTGCTCTGAAATACAACAAGAAAGGAAGTCAGTGTGCAACACATGGGGATAGCCCCTGTGAGGCACCTCCGACGCTCAAGTTAGTCATAGGGTGAGTAACAAGATTTCAGAAGAAGAAGATGATATTGAAATCAGAGAAGTATTGTTGATATCTTAAGTGTATATTTGGCTTACCATTCAGGAAGGCAGAAAGGGGTATTTATACCTTCTTGTGAGCTTCTTTCATTGGTCTCCGAATGAGGACAAGAGACATTTTATAAACCGGATAAAAGATTACATCCAAAGGCCTGCGATGTAGACAACACCTAGGACCAATGGAATGAAACTGCCTCCACCTGAACAACTTTTTCTCTTATTTGTCTTGTATCGAAGTCAACGCAGAAGGGTGGCTGGATACTGTTGTGAGTTCAGAATAACATATAAAATATTTAACCCACACAAACATAGATACTTTCTCCAGTAACCTTTTCATTATGAATATGATTAACAATTTAACATATACAAGAAATTGCATCATCAACATGAACAAAGTTCATTGTTTTCCGACTAATCTACATGTTCGATACGCGTTTATATCGATTAAACACCCGATTGCTCCAAGCAGATATGATTTGTTAAAACCGCAAGACTCGTTTACGTTCTTGGAGGATAGAAATGAATCTTCAAAATGTTGAACGAAAACCATGGATTTACCTTTTTATCCTTATTAGTCGTTACTAAAATTATAGGGCCCATTTATATATTTTGGTTAAAAATTTTCGTCAAAAACAAATGTATCTTTAAAAACACGTTCAGATTCATTGTTTTTTTATGTTTCAATTTTTAGCTCTCAAAATTACAAGTAAACTTGAAAACATATATTTTAGGTTTTCATCTTTTGTTTTCAATTGAATCACCTAAATCTATGTTATTAAAAACAAGTGAAAAAAAAAACGCAAGAAATAATTACAATACATTGAAAAACATTTTAATATCTAAATTATTATTTTTTAAAAACAATCATGTTTTCAGTTTTATTAAAAACTTTAAACCGAAAATTCTCGCTTGCTAAACTCGTCCGAAGTTTCCCAATGAAATTAGAGTGGAACAGGGGCGGATCTACATGTACCCGAGGGGTGGCACGTGCCACCGGTGAGTTGAACGGAGTTAGTGTAAAAAATTTGAAGTGTTCAATGGTGCTCCCGGTGGAAGCTTATATGTGCCACTGCATCTTGATTAAATATAAAAATTGTTAAGATTGATGAGACAAAAATATGTTTGTATGCATATGGTGAGAAAAAGGAAGAACAATGTCGCCGACGAAGGTGAAAAAAGAAGAAGACAGTACACTGAAGAAGACAAGAAGTAGGTGTGGAAGAAACCTTTTAATTAATATGGACCCACCACTACCCACTCTAAAATACTAAATATAATAAAAATATTTTACCGAATATATTTAACTTTCACAAGCACACATGTAAATTTAATTAGCTTATGTATCAAATTATTAATCTTTAAGTTTTTCTAATTTTATTATCATGCAATTTATAATTTAATCTCAACAATTCATCGTTAATAAACTATATACTAATCTTAGAATAATTACTTCTAATCGACATATTTTAAAATTAATGTAAAAGTTATAAATCTGTAGTAGAATTATCTATAACTTAATGTACAAATACAAAAAAAATCAATTAATAATATAAAGTCTGTAATTATATACTCAAGAAGTCATTATTATTTATAATTTTGGTTCATTTCATCAAACCCGACACCATTATTCTTATTCAATTATAAGGCTTATGAAATTTCATTTAATATTATCGGGTGTTAACCCAACCCGAACAATCTAATTAATAAAAGTATAAATTTTTAAATGGCGCTCAAATTTGTGCCACCGGAGACCGAAAATCCTGGGTTCGCCACTGAGTGGAACAATGGAAAAAGTCGAGATAAATAGTATTTTACTATTTTATACACATGTGCATACATCCGGCACACATGGTCCAACTACTATATTCACATGTACATACAGTTCCAATCTAATTTAATTTATGTGTATATCATAAAAATAAGGATTTATTATGTATTTTTTTCGCATACCAGATGTGCCTACAATAAGATTCAAAAGCCAGAATCGATCCATTCCATCGTGTTTTTATAAATCGCACGTAATATTGTGATACTCGAAACGAAAACAAATATGTTTGGCATTTAAAGCAAAAGTATGATGCAACAATCCATAATACTTTGGACAGCCGATGCAAATCTCGAAAGTGCATGGTACAAACCAATGTTATAGAAATCGCTAGGTGGTAGTCGACCGGCCGACTGGGGACTAGGGTTGTAGTCGGCCTACGCGGGGAGTAGTCGGGGAGTAATCGGTAGGGAATTTTATTATGTCAATTTTAGTATTATACATACAACATATTTATAAATACTCAAATATAAATATAATTAATCATAACATCCAAAAATATGTTTTATAAAACAACCATAATTGTTAAAAACTTCAAATAGACATACTTCAAAGTTCAATATAGAATTCTGGTTCATTGATACTATAATTAAAATATTAGATAGATGTGAGCATCGTATGAAGGAACAAACCCTGATCTGTCTTTTCTTTTTTTTTTTTTTTGCCTTTAATTGTCTTTTTTTATTTATTTTTTTTTAAAAAGTTGACCTTTTTGACCGCCTAGCCCACCCAGACCCCCTAGACCGATTCCGCCTAAACAAGGCCGATCACAGCCTAATCGCAGCGGGAAGGTACCGATCACCGCCTAGGCGGCATTGGTACTAACTAGCTCAATATGACTCGCAAATGATTTGAACTGAGAACAGAGACTGATCTTTTAACAAGTTTGAGATCAAGAAAAGCCTCATTTGAACCACAAAAATGTATCAAAACTACAGGAGCAAAGATAAAGCTGTCTGCCGCATATGTTACAGTTCAACAATAAATTCCTCTCTCAATGTCTAAGAACAAGAAACGGTACGTATAATCAACAAAACGGAAACAAGAAAAATCCTCAAGAAACAGAAGAGAGAAAGATATACCGTTTTTAGCCGAACTCACGTTTCCAAAGCGTCCAAAAAGCTCTGCAACTCCTTTAACCCCTCGGCAGAGATACTCCTCTGAACTCTCCCTCGTGGAACCATTAAATTTGGGGGCGGTTGAGATTGGAAGCAAACCACAACCGCAGATAAATTGTCTCTGCTTTTTCTCTTGAGTGCCTCGTTGACCAACTCTTTGCTACATAAAAGAGGATCATTGTGTTCTTGCAGTTTCCTTCGAGCAAAGTCGACTGCGTTCTGGCTCATGAAGACGTCCCAAATTCCGTCACAGCCTATTATGAGGAACTCATCTTCTTCTGTCAGTTTCATTGTCATTAACTCGGGTTCAGAACTGAGGGGCCCACCGTCTTGGTTCTTGAGTCCCTCCATGTGCCAGTCTCCTATTGCACGAGCGACATTAAGCTGTCCATTAAGATAACCGTCGTAGATGTATCCTCCGGAAGCTTCTATACGCTTCTTTTCTCTAACGCAGATTGGTTTGTGGTCCCTAGACATCTCAATTGCTTTACCACGGCGACATAAAACTGCTCGACAGTCTCCAGCATTTGCCACCACCAAAGAGCTGCATTCAGTTGCAGATTATATATGTTACTGTGCATATACCATATACATGTCTATGTGACGGACCCTATACACTACGAGTAAAGGTGTATTCTAAAATTTCTTAACAAAGCCAGTCAAATAATCAGAATTTCGTTGCCGGTTCACGGGCACCGAGTAGAGGTAGCAAATAGATTGGTCGCGTAGGCTTGGTAACAGGTCACGTTGGATCAGTGTAGTCAAAGGCGCAAAAGGCGCTCGACTAGGCGACCAGGCGAGGCGAAATAAGCACATGTGCCTGGATATTACGTAGATATCTATGATAATTAAATATTTTTTATAAAATATATAAGCTGAAAATAAAATGTATAAATATATAAAATAAAAATTCCGGATAACAACTGATTATAAAAATATCATTCTAATATCCTAATACTGAAAACTTTATAAAATGAAAAGTTTGATGACTTTTTTTAAAACGTGTTGAAGAAAGATCCTTAATTAATATTTAAAAATATTTTAGATTAGACTGTATATTGATTAATTATAAATTAAATAATATTCTAGCATATTATTAATAAGATAAATTTTTCATTAGATTTGTCTTGGATTATATATTTGATATTATATAATTTAAACTTAGTAAATTGTCATTAGTGACATGTGGCATACAATTATTCATTAGCATTTAATAATTATTTATAGAATAGATTTGTTTACAATAAAAATTAAAATTTAATTATGAATAGATTGCACATGTTAAAAGGAGAGGCCAATTGGGATCCTAGTTAAATGACAAGTGGATGCTATTATTCTTTTATTAGAATAGATAGATAGATTGCGTCCACTCTATTCATGCTTGCATCAAATTCTCTTTTAATACAGGATCAAATTAAAGCAAACTTGAAAGTATCAATACTTCATTGAGCTCAAGCTTCAGTAAAAAAAAAAGCTTTGTGTTATAAATTAGAGTCAAGGTCGAGGTTGGCAATGTATCAACTTGACACAATTCAATTACAGCCCTAAAAAACGATGGTATTAAAATGATAATCAACTTATTTGGAACAAAGCTATCTAGGATGTTGGAAACACTTGAATAACCCACGCTACTTTGACCCGTTTTCATTTTTTTACTGTGTTTTATTTTACCCTTTCAGCCCGTTGAGAAAGTATATCCTTAACGGGTCCATTTTTAGGTAAATGGCTTGATGTTGCCACGTCTACTGACTAATGTTTCCAAATTGAGATATGAAACTTCCGAGTGAGAACCGTAATTTATCTAGAGAAAACAAGTTGATATTAGGAGTCCTACATTGGCATCTTAGGACTAACCCAATTCAGAAAGAATTAGATGACAACCAAAGCTTATGTCACATAACTAAGAAAAGTAGAAATCTATTAGGAACTAATAAAGACCGAACCTCCCAATAACAAGAGCTGCCAATGCAGTTGTACCAGAAGCAAGATCGGCATCCAAGGTGCAAGCTTCAGCAAAAGCAGTGTCGGTCTGTGCAAAGGCTGAAGCAATGACTGACTCGATATCCATTGGGAAGTGATCATCCTCAAAGATGAATCTCGGCAGATGGTAGCATGCAAAGTCAGCTGCATGTCTTCCTCCATGTCCATCGAAAACCTGAAATAGCACTCAAATAAAATATAGATATATGTTCAATCACATGAAGTAGAGAATGTCCTTCAATCACACTCTATCCTAAGATGTAAGAATTTAGTTATTTAGGGTTTTCTTTCATATTATGAGTTATGACATTGCAAATGAACCTGCCAAAAAAAGATCCATCCTACCTTTATAAAGGAACCTTCTTTAAACCTTAAAATTACTGCAATATTACCATAGTCACCTAGAATGGAGATCGCTACGGTACGAGAATGCGAATCAGGATCACAGTTAGGTCCCAAAAATTTGGTACGTCCAGGGTAGGCTCATTTCGGATCACTCCGGTATGATGTGACATATAATGTGGTATGGTGTATTACATATTAATAATATAGGTTTTCTATGTGTGCTATAATAACCAAACTTTCAAAAAATTTACTACTTAACATTTAACATTGTCTAACAAGCATTAAATGTTTCTAGGTCCATTACAATGTTTCTGGACACTAATTTTTGGAATAAATGTTTCTGGAGTCACACTCGACCCATTACTCCATTCAAACTTCAATCACACTCACAATACATCCTAGTTCCATAGCGGTTCCAAATTACAAAAGCATAGTTGGTGGATACCCTATAGATCTCAACCGCTTGTATATCCTATAAATCTCAATCGATTGATTTTGATTTTGGGAAAAGAAGGATCGATTGATATCTGAATTGAGTTGATATCTTCGGACAATTGAGTTGATATCAGTGATTTTGGAAGATCCAATTCGTGATCCTATGTTTGTTGGAATGACTTTTTCTTCAAGTGGAATCGGTGATTGAAACAGAAAATTCAAGGATCCGTCAAATATTTGATGCAATTCATGATTTCAATCGTTTCGAGAACGCTTCAATCCCGTGTTTGGCAACACACGATCTGGATCGCAGATCGTGGGCTTCCTAGCCATCCTAGTACTTCGAATATTATATTTGTCTATCAAGGTGTTCGTATAAATTTGTCACTTTTATTCTGCATCAAGTCTACAATACATTCTTACTCTCATTCTATGCAGTTAATAGCGTCTCGCGGTCGAATAGCGGTCAAGACCGCTATTTGCTATAGCGGTTATCGCGGTGATATAGCGGTATGTTCTATATATATATATATATATATATATATATATATATATATATATATATATATATATATATATATATATATATATATATATATATATATATATATATATAATATAAAAAACATAATGACATAATGTAATGCATATATAAAATCATAAAGAACACAACATAAAGAACATTACATAAAGAATGGTCGGCGTGAATGAAACAAAATCCGGTCGACGGCGTGAATGAATGGTCGGCGGCTGCTTTGGAATAATATGAATCTGGTCTGTGTGTTGTGTATTGTGTGTGCGTACGTATTATTTGTTTGATTTTGGACTGGACAGCAAATAGCGCTTTTTTTGACCACTTTTTATCATCAAATAGCGCCCAAATAGCGCCGCAAATTGCGGAACCGCAATACCTCACCGCTATTCTAAACCGCTATTCTGGATAGGACCGCAAACCACTATAGCGGCGCTATAGCACCGCTATTGCGCCGCAATTAACTGCATAGCTCTCATTTAGCTTCCCCCTCAGCCCTCGCTAATGATCCTTCATTGAGTTATTCGCATGAACTATCGAAATTTTCATGCTCAGTTCCGTGGAACTTTGACACCTTCCAAGATCCTTCCGTTGCTAACAGTATGATGAATATTTTGACCTCAGCACAGAAGATGCATTATATAATATCGAGCCTAATTCGAGCACTTCTCGAGTGGAGCTCGAGGCTGCATTTTGTAAGCTCGTCGCTATCAAGCTGAGCTTGAACCTACCCAAAGAGACTTGAGCAGAGCTCGAGCTTGGCTCGACTCGTTTGCAACCCTACGCTAAAAACCGTCTTGGCTTGTCAAACACTTTCTTGTCCACTTCTTAGCTTTATAAATGATTGATGTATGACATATGATTAGTAAAACATAAAAAGACATTAATATTAATTAGAAGTTGTAGTTTATAATTAATAGGAGGGTACAAAAGTAATTATGTTTGACCAAAAGCTCGAGAGCTTTTAAAATGCCACCTCTACTAGCGTTTTATAAAAGAGCTTTTTTTTTTTTTGGAAAATAAAAGCTCTATTTTTCCTTCCAAACATGATATTTAGTTTTTAGTAGAGCTTTTAAGAACAAAAGCTCTTAAAAGCCCCGTGCCAAACATAATCTTTACCACCTTAATATTGTCCGTTACGCTGACATGCTGAAATACTGATTAGGCAGTTTCTTTACATATTTCTTGTGAATGAAGTTGTAACATGTAAGCTACCATCTGCAAATTAAAGGAATATTGCTCTGCTATATTCTTAGTCAAAAGAAATGAAAAACAAACAAAGGTTAGCATTAATTCAACATATCAATATTACGCATTATGCTTCTAGCTTTGGTGTCACTTTCTCAAAGATAACCCACCTCTCATGAAAATGGAAATGGGAAAAGACACAATCAAGAGCCGTGTGAAGAGCATACCGCATAGAAGGCACCAGGTCCTTCAATTGGATTCTTCCCACCATAATCATGCACAAAATTGTCTGCACAGATGTATACATCCTCCATGCTTCCACGGAACCCAATGTCTGCCCATGCCCCAGATCGGAGAAGTGGTAAAAATTCAGGTTTACAATCTTCTAGATTCAATAATGGTTCGAGAGATGCTTCTGGCATCCTTGTCCTCACCTATATAAGTTCTGGTCAAAATCCATACACACAGCACAAATAATCACCCATTAACTTGACACAAAGTTATCAATCTCAGTCATGCTTAATTATACGCTTGAGCAAAGTTATTGAATAACTTTTTGTAAACCTGATGATACAAGTAGCCATACAACGGGTAATGGAAACCACGACCTATAATGAAGTCAATCTTTCCTGGTTACAAGTCAAAGCACTATAGATGCAAATGTCAAAATGATCAAAAAACATCCACAATAAAGCACCATAATTGCACTATGATGTTCACCAACTTTCATTGCTTATCATACAAGCAAAGAATTAATAGCCTATAATAAAACATAGCAACATTCTACCTAAACAGATCAAATCATCACCTTTCCAAATTCAACAATGATACGACTTTTCGAATTAACACCCTAACATTTTCTACTTGTAAATCCAACAATGATATGACTCTGTTCCAAATTAACACCCAACACTTGTTGCTTGTACCACATTGCAAATTTCAATTCATTTCTAATTTGGTGATTGGTCTTTGAAAACCATTACCAAAACTATCCAACTTTCATAAACCACCAAACATAAGAACAGTAGTTATTTGGTCGAAACGACCCAAAAATAATCAATTATGAAAAAGTACGGCTGTCATGGTAACAATTATTATGTCCAGTGACCAAATTTGAACTGACGTGAAACTATGTCATTACTTATTACAATTTCCCCTAATTGCAATGTAGCCATCAATTCTCTCTAGAAGGTAAACTTTCAGTTAAAATATGGCCCTTTCCACCTGCACGTCGAACTGTATCTCTTCTATCCACACGAACACATACAAATTAATTATAACAAACAAAAATCCCCAAATCTTAAAGTTACGATCTAATCTACAAATCACATTCTGAATCAGAAGAAAAAGCAAACCGTTTACCAAAACTGAATCATCAAAATTCCACCAATTGACGTAAAACTTACCAAAGATGGATGACGAACGAAAGACTTCTTAATCGACGAAGAATCGACGTCGTCACCAGAACCACTCAAACAGCGGCGATAGGCAGATGTGGTAAGTGGATTGGGAGGTTTTCCGTCAGCTGATGACGATGAGCTCCCATTTTCTCGAGCATCTAAAATCACAACTTTTTTAGTTCCTTCCATTTTCATCCTCAACCATCACTTCTCTTTCAAAAAAAAATCAAAACCCTAGTTACTTGCAGCGTTCCTTGAAGATTTGTTGCTGAATATTGTAAATGTAATGGCAGAAGAGGGGTTTAATAGATTAGAAATTAGGTAGATTTGGGTGGATTTGGGATCTAGGGTTTTAGCGGGATTATGGGTATGGCGAAAGGATCTGAGTAGAGAGAAACAAACACCGATGTCTGTGGTTGAGACTCCGATTACGTCATTGCGACACGAAATTGGAAATGCCGTTGCAATCAATAAACGTCGTCGTTTATCATTATACACGTGTTCTCTTCTTTACCACACGTGTTGGCCCTTGTAATGTCAATTTCTAACACAACCACACAGGCACACACGAGTACACGACATCATACTATCAAAATATAAACCAAGGCGTTTGGTTTGCACTAGAATTTATTGGTATTTGTATTTAAAATCTTGTGTTTGGTTTGCAGATTTCAGTAACGATTTAAACTCATAGAATTTGTTAAATTTTATCATTCTTTATTAATTAAAAACACAGTCGCCTCTACTCCTCTAGGGATGAGCGTTTGGACCAAACTGGCCCGGACCGGAAAAGACCGAAATTAGAAGAATAAGAAAACCGAAAACCGGCCCAATGTTTGTAATACGGTTTTGGTCCGGTCCGGTTTTTTGTCTGATTTTTTGGTTCTCGGACCGGTTGGAACCGGTACAAGTTCTATAGATATTTTATTGTTTTATTTATCTTTTTTAGTTAACTCTTTCTGTTTGTGAAATTAACAAGTTTATCATATTTTTTTTGAACAAAATAAAATATCAAACATTCTCTATATTCTATCTCTATGGTATTATAACAAAAAAATATTTACACCGTTAAAAAACTCACATGATTAAATATTTACGAAAGAGCTCAATAGATTAGATAAACTTTTTATATGATTTAGAAATAATATTTAAAAATTTTGTTACTTTGTGGACTACAAAAAATAACAATGTAACATAAACTTTAAAATTGATAACATAAAGTTTAAATTCCGGTTTGGGCCGGGTTAAAAAACCGAAAATCGGTGGACCGAACCGGAAAACCAAAAACCGAAAATAGTGATTTTAAAAAAACCAAACCGGACCAATTTAATTAATAACGTTTTGGTCCGGACCGGTTTTTGGGATTTTTTGGTTCGGGCCAGTTTTTTGGTCCAAATGCTCATCCCTAGTCTTCTCCCTAGCAAATTTTTCCTAAAAGATAATGCAAATTCTTTGACAAAATCCTGACAAATGCAAATGCTGCATAATGTTAATCATTTGACAAAATGCAAATCCCAGAGAAAAAAAATATGCGAACCAAACGTCCGCTATAACGTCTTCTATGTCGTCGTCGTCTTGAAGTTGAAGATGAGCTGTTCTTCGTAATTCCGAGACATGAAACGATGCTACAAACAACGACAACTATTAAAAATGGACTCAGGGCTTATGCCACTAAATCCACCTATCTTCGTCAAGTCATAAACTATAAAAATAACATAGAAAACATTTAGTGGGCGTTTGGTTCGTGAATTTTCTGGGGTTCACTGGGATTTGCATTTAAATTTTTGTGTTTGATTCGCAGATTTCAGTTTGGTCTTAAAATCTCAGCATTTCTTAAATCCCTTCATTTTTTGTTATTTAAAAACTCAGCCTTTTACCTAGGATTTTAAATACCAGTTATCTTGCATTCTTCATATTAACAAATCTTTCCTAAAAGATAATGCAGATTCTTTGACAAAATCCTAACAAATGCAAATGTTGCATAATGCAAATCCTTTGACAAAATGCAAATCACAGTAAAAAAAATTGTGAACCAAACACCCCCTTGGATTATAAGTAGAAGTCAATAATATAGAGTGTGGTGAGATAGAATAACATGATGAGTGATGGATATATGGACAGAAATAGTGTGTGTTTTCTCTATGTTGTCTCTGTTGAATGTCTTTGCCAAGAAAGGAAGGATCTTCAATCTTACTTGTTTAATTCTTATATATAGAAAATAGGTTGCTTTTAGTGTTTTTATTCAATAAGGCTCAAGGACCACGTTTTTATAACGTTTGGCCCAAAGCTGAAAATAACCCACACAAACAAGTCCCTCCAATCCGAAGTGATTGGTTTTTTATCAGATCAATCATATAAGTTAGTTCTTACACTATACGTTTGTCGATGTGAAAGTAATATGTGTCTTTGTTTGGAACGAATGTTATATAGTTTGGAAGTTGTGGCTTCTTACTAGATGGGGTTAAATGTGGTTTTTCCATGAATAACCTTACCTGAATAAGGTGATCCCAAATGTTGAGGTTTCTTGCTCATTATTCGTTAATCATGATAATAAATCACACAAATTAATTTAAGACTAAAACATGTTGCAAGTATACTTTGCAATCTTGATTCATACCACAATAAAATGTAATGTGAACAAATCAAAACAATATCATAAGATTCTGACAGTTGTAAATGTATACTAGTATAAGGTTGCGCTTGATTAGGAATTAATGAGTTGAATGTTTTCCTCGATCAACCATATGTGGTTTGTTTGTTGAAGACTTATTGATTGTGCCATATCCCATCGGTCAGCATTGAAATTCAACAATAAAACCCATTGTTGTCCCCATCAGTCGCATATTTCCCAAGACTACCATATCCCCAATTCCATTCTCATCTGTACGTCCCTCTTGCTGCCTTCTTTCCTTTTTTGCTTATATTCTACGATTAACCATAAACAACCAGCATGATGGTTTCTCACATTTTTTTAGGGTAATTGATGTTGCAAGAGATCGAGATCTTTCTCTAATTAACTCCAAACAATCAGCATGATGGTTTCGTTTACTAGTTCAATCGATGAGTTACTAGCGCTACAAGTCGCCTGCAACCCTCGACTGTCATAGTAATCTTTTGCATGAAAAACCCACTAGTGGCGACAACCTCCTATCGCTATAATCATGACTCGGCCATCTGCATCAAACACTTATTACCACCTTCGTCTTCTTCCTTCTTTATAACACCCCAATCTACTCCACAATGCCACGTAAATGGCACGTCCACATAAATTTAATATAATAATCCCTAGAGATCCCCAATATAAACACTGAAAACCTCAGGAAATTTAAAACTTTAATTTACATAATTAGTCACGGTAAACTACATTTAAGTTACACAATATCCGAAGTATATATATACAATCCCTAAAAATATAACTAGCTCTAAGGAAGGTAACTAATAACTCCTCGTCCGATGATGTAAACCTACTTGGGTCCAGCAGACCTAATTGATCTCTGATCACCTGAGATACACACATTTAAAACACATGGTCAGCTAACGCTGGTGAGAATGCAAGGGTTAGTAGTACGATTATTAAAAACTCAATAATAAAAGATAGTAAACTCGGTAGTAAAGCGTTCGTCGTTCTCTACTGAATAAAGTATATGAGATCCCACAAGATAACTCAAAATAGGTACTCATCCCGTGTGTAATAATCCACGTACCCAAATCCATAGACCGCACAAAGTAGGCGTCAGGAACTCAAAAGGAAATCGGGAGCGACCCGAACCCTGCCCAGCCGCGCGGTTTAATATCTCGTTAGCTCATGTGTCCCAAATCTCATATAATAAAAACAGTTCTCAATAAAACTCAATACACAATTCAGCTCAGTACATACATGATAATATCTCAATAAAGCCGAATACCCAAACACGTAGCCCAAACCCTAGCTGGATGGCGGCCACCCTCGAAGAGTCGCGGTTGTGCTCACTCGATCTTGGTCTAGATCCCCATCGCGGTTGATGTGCCGCTAGCACACCTTTATTTTAATTAAGAAATGGAATTAAATAAACTAAAACTAGCGGACAAATAGGCAAGTATTACCTATCGTTTACTAACATAGCTTAGGTAAGTCCGGGTTGTCGAACTCAGGGACAATTGGTGTAATGATGATAGGAACCGTCAGTTAATGGTTAGCTATGGTTGAAATTGATTTAAAATGCATGTAAGATAAATGTGGACAAAAGATCTATCGCAATAACACACACGAGCAGGAAAGGAGATTAATGACTTGGATTTCTGACAAGAGGGAATATGTAACCAAATAGGATCACTCCCCCTAAACAACGGATGAATAATTGAAAGCGCAGATTGGATAATATGTCGACATGATTTTTAACGAAACAACCACACAAATCTCTAAGCTCTGGTTGAATTATTTAATCATGATAGCCAATATCGTGATCACTCAAATCTCCAATACATGAAAACAATATTGACTCATAATGTAAACAATGACAATTTAGCTATGCGGATCTCTCGCTATAGCACAATAATCCCATAACTCACGAATTGAACACGCAAATCTCTTTTATATGTTCATAACTTGAGTCATGCAAAACCGAATGCTCACAATATATTTACGAACTTTGAAAGATGATTCGGCTAACACCGAATCATAAAAGTCATGTTATACTCTCACAAAAACATAAACCCCCTCTCATTGTTATAAAAACACTTTTTAAACATACTCTTTCACCATCTCTAGTAGAAAGATTCAAAGACACCAAGATATTTGGATCATCGAAAATGAATACTAACTATCTCGAACTCTCGTTATGGACATAATAAAGCATTCATAGCAAGTTTAACAAGTCTAAACTATACAACAAGATTTTCATTCAAAGTAAGCAAACTATGACATATTATCCGATTACATACAAATATAAATCATCCAATGTCTAGGGTTTGCTACCTAAATGATTACATAGCAAAACTACTCCATGCTAATGGAGTAAAACACCATCTCAAAATAAGAAAGAATTCTACACATTAAGATAAATTAAGATATAAAAATAACTCCCCTAATGATGTATGTGATGATGAAGATGCAATCCACTATGTCAAAACTCCAAAATAATCTCCTCCCTTGCCTTCCTTCTTCCTCTCGAAATCAGAATGTGTGTGTTTTTATGATAAAAATTCGTCACCTCATAAATGAGCAGAATTCTCCTTTTATAGGCTGGGGAGAACTCGCCGAGTTCAAGGTTTGAACTCCCCGAGTTCATGAGTTGTCAGCTTCTGATTTGATCTCCAGGAGAGAGAACTCGTCGAGTTCATTAAGGGAACTCGCCGAGTTCATGAGTTGTCGACTCCTCATTTGATCGAGTTCAGGAGGAACTCCCTGAGTTCAGCTGGAACTCCCCGAGTTCAGGGGGAACTCCCCGAGTTCAGGAGGAACTCCCCGAGTTCAGGAGCAGGTCAGACTTTCTGTTTTGATGTGAACTCGCCGAGTATGTGTCTGAACTCGCCGAGTTCTTGTTGTTTCAGCTCCTTCCACTTCTATTTACTCAACAAACACCTGAAATGACAACATGAACCTATAAGATCGAGTTTGAGACGAATAACAACCAAAAAGCTATGCAAAACACGAGATATCGTCCGATAAAACATGTACAAATTGGACGATATCAAACATTCCCACACTTAAACTTTGCTTGTCCTCAAGCAAATCCGGCTTAATTACCATGCTTACGAAAAGAAATCATTGGCTTTTTAATGTGATCATCAATTCACAAACATTTTAGAGATCTAAACGCATTAAAGACTTAGTGGCGGAAAGTGCAAAGCATTAAATAATAGGAACAAAACCTTGAATTCTCGACTGACACCGAAATAGCTACATAAAACAACCTGATCAATCCAGACCAAAGCAACACTTAAACACCTTACTCAATGAAGCTCTCTACCCTCGGTGTTTAGGCTTAAACAAAACACTCAAATGCACAATTTGTCACAATTACTTACCATAAGCTTGCCAAAAGATCAAAATTCCAACACTTGAATTGAAACGATGCAATCATCAAGAGGACTTCAAAAAGGGCAAAATTGGGATAAGGGTAAGGTGAGAAATTTTTGGAAAGGTGGTGTGAAATAGCCTTAAGTTCGTACCATCAAGAAACGTCTCTATAATACAAAATAGATAGGAATGAGCAACCTTTGATTTTTTTTTTTAATTTTTTTTCATTTTGAATTATGAGACTACTTTGCTAGAAGCTTTTCACGAATTTTTTTTCTTTTACCAGTGGGTCTTAAGTAGCTCAATTGTTCATTATTTTTTTATTATTTTTTTCATTATTTTTTTATTTTTTATTTTTGGCTAACTATTCCTCTCATTAATTCACGTTTCAACTTGAAATGGAGGCACGAACGTTGGCTAGGGTTACTAAAGGAAAACGGATAAATATGGCTAAACAAAAAGATGGCTAACATAAAAAATAAAAAGGCTAAGGCTCAAAAGTGGCTATCTAATGGATATATGGGCGAAAAGGAAAAAGAAAAGGCTGATGTTTGGGCAATCCTAAAATGCCTCTATCACACGACTGCGCCATCTCAAAATTGTGTTTTCAAAAAGAATCTTTATGGCAAGTTCTGGAATAAAAGTAACAAATGACATGCACACATAATCAATCGAAACAAGAGCAAGAAAGTATTCATGAATGCTCGAAACGGCTCAAAACTCACGAAACGAAATGACATGTAGGGCTATAATGTGCAAAATCCAACTTTGGTCCGAACAACAAGGTCATGTAGCAATATCCAGTTTATAAGAGAATTCAAACTAAAGATCCTGCTTAAAGCTTTCCATTTAACTCACAATAATCGATTATGCAAATAGATCTAAAACCTATTCGAGAATTGATTTTTTAAAATTTTCGACCAAATTGGACAAATAATAAACATGTCAATCAAGATTTCCTAAGTGCCAAGCAAAATCACTCATTGGTTAGAGTTCTAACCCATATTCCCACACTTAAGAATTTCATTGTCCTCAATGAAACAAAATGGACAATACAAACGTGCAAGCATGTAAGTGAAAGGAAGGAAAAAGACTCTCTGAGTGCGTGGAAGAGGAGAGCTCAAAGGATAGCCAACCAAAATTTTGCAAGCGTGTAGAGTTGGAGCGAAGTGTGCAGCTGACTCTTTGCAATGCAATATATCCTTAGAGGAAGGGATTGCCAAAACTATCAAAACAACAACATAAATACAAGCTAAACTAAACTATAAATGACAAGAAAAAGTAAATTTCTTGGGTTGCCTCCCAAGAAGCGCTTGTTTATAGGGTCCCTAGCTTGACCCTATCCCACTTGGCTTAACTTTTAAAGGGATGAAAAGGGTAAAAGGCATACCTTTGAGTTGAGTGCAAAATATAATTTTAAATGGTAAAGCCCTGCACTCCTTACCCTTACTAACTCCATCAGTGTGTAAATGCTTACGTTTCGGCGCTGGAGGGTTATGAAGTTCCTTTAGCAGTCGTGAGTCAAGACTCCTAGCATCACCAACCTGTGACTCCAACAGATCCATCGAAGAATTAATACATTCAAATACAGGCGATGGCGCCACAACATCAACATATGTAAATGAAAGTTCATCAAAAAGGTCAGAGTCAACTCCCTCATTGTATATAAGTGGAGGCATATCAACACCAAGCAACCGAGCCAACTCTTCTAAATCCCTTTCGGGATTGAAGTCATCTTCAGTCTCATCATCGATGATCGGAGGTGGGACGTGTGCAAGACTTTGTGGGCTTGGGATGTGCACCTTGTCCATTAATGTCTCCGAAGTTTTGATGACCGGAAGAGCATGTAAAGAAGTTTCATCATAGACACACTCAACATCATCATCCGAATCACTAAAATCAGCGTCATAAATGCTGATGTGCTCTTCGTTTTCTTTTCTCTCCTCTACTTTGCTTGAACTACTTTCTGATGGCTCTTCCGTACGCAATTCATCCATTTGACTCCTTTGTCTCATGAGGCTGTCAAGGATTTCTGAAACGCTTTTTTGGTAACGGAGGCTCATCTGGCACTGATGAAATAGATCCTCCAAGCTTGACTCTATCTCGGGTTGATGTTGCGATGGAGTTTGGTAGGGATATTGGGTGTCTTGACTTTGGTAGTGTTGAGTGGAGGATAGGTATGAAGATTGATATATGTTCTCATTTTGATATTGGGAAGAGGTGGGATCGGTCGGGTAGTTAGTGTTGACCTCCTCTTGACAACACCCTGCTTCGTAGTTACCTTCATACAACTCAAATCTATGATCCATCCTACACAAAACACACCAAACAAAATACGACAAAATAAAGATAAATTAAACTAAGGAATAGACTATGAAATAAACAAAACAAGAAAAAAAAATGAATATAGGAATTCTATGTACATGAAAATTAATTCCCACACTTGAATTTTAAATATAATTTTTTTTAACTAACGAGAAACTTAAGGTTGTTCTCAAAACCACACCGCTTGTCCCCGGCAACGGCGCCAAAAACTTGATGTGGCGCTAGCACACCTTTATTTTAATTAAGAAATGGAATTAAATAAACTAAAACTAGCGGACAAATAGGCAAGTATTACCTATCGTTTACTAGCATAGCTTAGTTAAGTCCGGGTTGTCGAACTCAGGGACAATTGGTGTAATGATGATAGGAACCATCAGTTAATGGTTAGCTATGGTTGAAATTGATTTAAAATGCATATAAGATAAATGTGGACAAAAGATCTATCGCAATAACACACACGAGCAGGAAAGGAGATTAATGACTTGGATTTCTGACAAGAGGGAATATGTAACCAAATAGGATCACTCCCCCTAAACAACGGATGAATAATTGAAAGCGCAGATTGGATAATATGTCGACATGATTTTTAACGAAACAACCACACAAATCTCTAAACTCTGGTTGAATTATTTAATCATGATAGCCAATATCGTGATCACTCAAATCTCCAATACATGAAAACAATATTGACTCATAATGTAAGCAATGACAATTTAGCTATGCGGATCTCTCACTATAGCACAATAATCCCATAACTCACGAATTGAACACGCAAATCTCTTTTATATGTTCATAACTTGAGTCATGCAAAACCGAATGCTCACAATATATTTACGAACTTTGAAAGATGATTCGGCTAACACCGAATCAAAAAAGTCATGCTATACTCTCACAAAAACATAAACCCCCTCTCATTGTTATAAAAACACTTTTTAAACATACTCTTTCACCATCTCTAGTAGAAAGATTCAAAGACACCAAGATATTTGGATCATCGAAAATGAATACTAACTATCTCAAACTCTCGTTATGGACATAATAAAGCATTCATAGCAAGTTTAACAAGTCTAAACGATACAACAAGATTTTCATTCAAAGTAAGCAAACTATGACATATTATCCGATTACATACAAATATAAATCATCCAATGTCTAGGGTTTGCTACCCAAATGATTACATAGCAAAACTACTCCATGCTAATGGAGTAAAACACCATCTCAAAATAAGGAAGAATTCTACACATTAAGATAAATTAAGGTATAAAAATAACTCCCCTAATGATGTATGTGATGATGAAGATGCAATCCACTATGTCAAAACTCCAAATCTCCTCCCTTGCCTTCCTTCTTCCTCTCGAAATTAGAATGTGTGTGTTTTTATGATAAAAATTCGTCACCTCATAAATGAGCAGAATTCTCCTTTTATAGGCTGGGGAGAACTCGTCGAGTTCAAGGTTTGAACTCCCCGAGTTCATGAGTTGTCAGCTTCTGATTTGATCTCCAGGAGGGAGAACTCGCCGAGTTCATTAAGGGAACTCGCCGAGTTCATGAGTTGTCGACTCCTCATTTGATCGAGTTCAGGAGGAACTCCCCGAGTTCAGCTGGAACTCCCTGAGTTCAGGAGGAACTCCCCAAGTTCAGGAGCAGGTCAGACTTTCTGTTTTGATGTGAACTCGCCGAGTAGGTGTCTGAACTCGCCGAGTTCTTGTTGTTTCAGCTCCTTCCACTTCTATTTACTCAACAAACACCTGAAATGACAACATGAACCTATAAGATCGAGTTTGAGACGAATAACAACCAAAAAGCTATGCAAAACACGAGATATCGTCCGATAAAACATGTACAAATTGGACGATATCAGCGGTCATGTTTATCTCAATGTGGCCCGAGCTCGACCAGTTTCCGCCTGCGCCCCATCGCGCCCGTGCTCGTGGCATGTGGCCCGAGCTCATCCAAAGAACATCGCGACCACGCTCACGGACAAACGAAACCAATAAGCTCTGTTTCTTTCACAACTAGGGGATCAACACCAAACTAAATTTCCAACTCAATAGAACTTGTTTAATTTGTCTCGAATTGTTCCTTAACATACATAAACTTAATTTACAATTCCATTATGATTAACAACACCAAATTTCCCAGATTGAGCTCAAATCTTACCTTAAACCCAAATGAAGAGTTGATGACGATTTTTTACACCAAATTCCTTGATTAATAGCTCCAATTTGTGTTGGTGCTGATGTTGGAGATCTTCACACACATACACACATCTGTTTCAAAGTTTGGAATGATATAATGAGAGAAGCAGGCACATAGGTAACGAATATTTACATTTTGGTTTAAACTCGGTTTGACACCCAATATCCAATCTCATTATCATAAAACACAAGTTTATATCACCGGGTTCCAAATTAATCAAAAATTACCAAGATTGTAATCTTTTTTATAAAAACTTAATCCCATAGCCCGGTTAACTTCAAATCTCATCACGTGATGGTTTCACGTATAACTCAATAATTAGCCCAACTCAATAATAATATTTAAATCAACCCAATTAAATAATTTCACGTACTTTACCCAAAAGTGAGATGATACATTCCTTTTTTGGGTTATGATTCCTAATTTTTAGGTCAATCTTTGCTTGAGAATTAGTTTATTACCTTTTCTGTTAGTATAAATCTTTCTGTTGCTAGTTTATATCTATCTATCTATATTATCAAATAAGTAACTAATATGCTCTCTTTTGACTTTCCACATGTCACTCTATTCTTTGGTGTAACACCACGATTCCCGAGCAGGTACGTGTAATTATCCTAGTGACCGGTTATTTTATTGATTATTGTGTTGATCAAATTGCGTCCCGTATAGTGGATTATACGTGTCGGGACGGGTATTACGTGGATTCAGGATATAATTTTAGTGGATTAATTATGTTTATGGATTCACGAGATTAAATGAGAATTAATGATATAAATAGTGGATTTTTGTTAATAAGACCGGGTATCGGTGTCGAACCCGCGTTATAATTGGATACGTATATACGTAGTTGCATTCTTTCTTCCTTTCTATTAGGCACAAAAAGGCCTCAGTCAAACCTGCTCTACATCTTAGGGGGAGATTTCTCAATCAAACCTGTTTGATGCACTTAAAGGTATAATTTAAGGCCTGTTAATGCCTTATTGAAACATGAAAAGTGATTTGAAATATAAGTCAAAGTTGTTTACCCTATTGCATTCATTGCAACTAAGGCAGATTGCCCAAGCTGTTCATTCTGTTGAACAGGCTGGACATAAACTGTCTACACTGCTCTACTATGCTGAGCAGCTTGGACAAATTCTAAGTGTTCTGTTCTTTGTGAACAGAACCTGTTCTTTGTGAACATAAACACTTTATGGAATATGTTTCCAAGTCCTCATGTATTGTTTTGGGCTACAAGATCAGTTTACAAATTCGAAGACAAAGTGGAAAACTATAGATGCAAAAGTTGCCTACGCTATTCTGTTACATGAAGACAAAGTGGATATTTGAAATGGGTGACAGACCATTTCTTATATCAAATGGCCTTAACAAAAGAAGAAAGATTCAAAGTTGACATTCCTCTTTTGGTTAGAGCCTTCTGCAACGGAGACAAAAAGGAAAAGACAAAGATTCTGCCACATAAGACAAGTCAGCTTTTATGAATGTGCAGAAAAGTTGTTTTGTCTTTTTGGAAAGACATCCCACTATCTTCCTGTCCAATGAGGAAGCTTCACTGAGATTCTCAGTAAGAGTATAAAAGGAAGCTTCTAAGGAATGTGAGAAAACTAAGAGTGAAAAATTCAGATCGTGCATTGAAGTGTGTTTTCCATGCATGCAAGTCTGCTTGAATAAAACAGTAACGTGTGTCCAAGCTGTTCTTATTCAAGCTGTCCATTTATGTCTTGTAAACAGTGAGTTCATCTTAGTGAGTGTTTTCATTGTATCTAGTCTGAGTGTGTCCTAGACTAGTTAAACATCTGTTGTATCTGTCATCTCAGCTTGAACCTTTCCGCAATCAAGCTTGTTTATAAGTAACACTTGTTAATAATATACACAAACATTGAGAAAAGAGTGTTGAGTTTTTAATTAGCTGTATTCACCCCCCTCTACAGCTTGGAACAATACACTAAGGGAAACCTTTTGGGACCTACAATTGGTATCAGAGCAGGTTGAGTGTGTGTTAACTCTAGATCTCTCATTCTCCTTATTTTCCCATGGACAATAGTGCAACAAATTCCTCCTCCTACTATGACAATGGTTCTATGGCCAAACCCCCCAAGTTCAATCATCAGAACTTCTCTGGTTGGAAGTGCAGAATGATGCTCTACTTAGAGAATCTTAATGTACAACTGCCAGAGATAGTAATGGAGGGTCCCTATGTGCCAACCTCTGTTACTACTATCACTCCTGCTGCTGAAGGAGCTGCCCCGGAGATCAGAACCTTTGAGAAGGCCAAAGCTCAATGGTCTGATGAAGACAAAAGGCTGGTTGCTCTTGATGCAAAAGCCAGGAATAACCTGGACATTTCTCTTCCTGACGATGTGTTCAAACAGGTTGAGAAAATGAAGACTGCAAAGGAGATGTGGGATACTTTGTGTACCGTCTATGATGGTCCCACTATCACACTGGGTAACAGGATCAACAATCTTGTTAGACAGTATGAACTCTTCTTTGCAAAGCCAAAGGAGTCTCTCATAGAAACCTATACCAGATCCACTGCTCTAATCAATGATCTCAAAGCTGTTGGGATCACCAAAGACATCGTAACTCTGGTCAACAAATTCTAGGACATTCTGCCTAAAGAATGGAATTATTTTTCTACTATCTTAAGAAATTCAGGCACCATCAAAGGTATGGGTCTTGTAAATCTGTATGGATCCTTACTAAATGATGAGCAGTCAGGCAACTAAGAAAAGAAATGCCTTGGAAATGTCTAAGAGAGGTGCTGCCTTAGTGGCCAGTGTGAGACAACCGGTACCGCATTCATTTCATATGTTTGTTTTGAGTTTTACATCTTGTTACTTCACATATACATTTGTTAAGTTTAATTATTTTTAAATGATTTGCGGGTTGTGTATTTGAAAGCTACAATGGATATTCGGTCAAATAGTTCATACGTATTTAGAATGAATTATAAACGACTAATCTTCTTTTTTGATCCTTGAATTTGTTGTTATTTATTTTCTTGAATTTTCGGTACCAAATTCGGTATAGCACCATAAAACCGGTACCGATACCGGGACCAAACCGGTACCAATACCGGGACCAAACCGGTACCGGTACCGGTCAATTAAATTCGGTTCGGTATTCGGTACCTTTAATCGCACAAAAAAATTATCGGTACTAACCGGTTCGGTATCGAACTCATCCATAAACCACAGGGAGCAGACCATCCCTCTAGTGAAGCTGCCCCTCAAATGCAAACTCCATCAGCAGGTTTCACCACTGCTGATGTTGAAATGCACATCCCATCTCCCCATGATGAGGTACCTATAAACCAAGGTGCTGCTGAGGGAACCACACCAGGTCTTGATGAAGGTGTTGCAACACAAGCAGCATATGAAAGGCCACCATCTCCTACCCCTTCTCCTGATGAAGCAGATATACCCACTGCTGAAGGATCCATTGACCCTTCCAAATTGGGCCATCTCACCTATGCCCAGGCTATGAAACTTCTTTCTAAAGTATCCCTGCCTTCCCTTACACATCCTCAAACACCTGCCTCATTCTCATTCTTCACCATCCACACAATCTAAACAGTCCACCCATACTCCTCCATCCCTAAAAGATCTTCCTTTGAAGGATCAGCTCTCTTTGCTGACCAACAAAGTTGGTTCTTTGGAAAACTCCATGACCTCCCTCCCAACCATTATTTCAGACTCTGCGTCTACACAGCTAAAATGATTCTTTGATTTGTTCAAGAATTCCTTTCCAACCCTTCCTCAAGCTGATCAATCCTCACAGCTGCTTGCACTCACTACACAGCTGCAAACACTCTCCACTACCCTCTCCACCATCCTTTCTACTCAACAGGACTCTGTATCCTCTTTGGCAGCTGTCTCCCAATAGCTGTCAACTCTCCTAGATACTTGCACAAACACCCTTCCTTCTACATTGGCCAACTTAAACACTTTAATCGTCTCTTTGTCAAATTCTGTGTCATCAAACCTTGATGATGTGCAAGACTCTCTCGAACTACATCTTGCACAGCTTCAAAGTTTGTTGTTCACAACTTCTGATAGGGAAGCTATCTCTAAGCTGTCCTCTATTGCTGCTTCTCAATCTACCTCTCTTCAGACCTGCCTTACCCAACTTGTAGAGGTTAAGGACAACTTGGCTTTTTTAGTGCACAGCCTGGTTGGCCCCACACCTGCTGCCAAAACTGCTGCCATGTCTGCTGAATTTGTTTCTCCAGGCAAACCAGGTGTTGAAGGCTATGTGCCATCTCCTTCAAAGGGGGAGAAGTTATCTGCCTCAAACACCAAGTCTAAGGGGAGAAATCTTTTTCTCCTTCTAAGGAGAAATCAACATCTGTTGGTTAAGCAACAGGTGTCACACAAACAGGTCCTACTGGTCCCACTATGGATGTCTCCCATTCAACTGAAGCTGCTCAGCCTACTCAGGCTAGATCTCCAAACCCTGCACCATCTAAGGGGGAGGAATCCATTCCTGGGGATAGGTCAGGCAGAAGGAGACATCTGATACTGGAACAAGAAGAAGAAGAAGAGGAAGAGGAACCTGATGCTGTTCCAACTACAACAGCTAAAGGGAAGAAGAAAGCCTCTGTAGACCCTGACTACCTTAATGCTGCTCAACTGAAGTTTGACAAGGCCAGAGCTAAAGAAATGGGTGTCTCTATGGAGACTTATTATGAATACAAAGAAGAACAACTCCAAGCCCTTGAAAAACTAAAGAAAGAAGAAGCCTCTGCCAAAGCTGTAAGGACCTTTGCGTTCAAGGAGGCAAGTAAAATTAAAATGCCTTCTTTGGATGTCCAAAGGAAATTGCTAGAGGCTGCTAGAGAGTCAGTGACTGAGAAGGAAGGTGAAAAGGAACAGGGTACTCAGGTCTCAATGACCAAGTCTAAGCAAGCATCCTCCTCTGCAAGAGCCCATATTCACTTTGACAACCTGGCAAGGAAAAAGTTCTTTGATGTTGCAAACAGAAGACTTTCCAGGGAACCAATTGTCAAAGTTGTTCCCATTTCAAGAAAAGGCAAACAGTGGAAGTTACAGATAACTAGAATGGGTGCTGAAGGTCCAGAACTAGAAGCATATGAACACACTGACGTTGCACAAATGGGATTCAGAGAATGTGTAGAATTGGCAGTTGCCCTGAGCAAGTCTAAGTCTGAAACTGCTAAGACTATCGGGGCATATGTCAAAAAGTTAATGGAAAGAGTGAAGGATCTTGGCCTGATCAGAGAAGAACAAATCAAGGGTACCTCAGTGGTTGCACCCAAGATAAAGGCCAAGAGATGGAGAAAGGATAAAGAGCTGGAAGAACTCCTGATAATGATCGATCAAGGTGATGTAGCCGTGGAAATCAAAGGAGTGGATCACAGCCTGCCCAAGGGAGTGGAACATGAGGAAGATAAACTGATTGAAGAACCTGAGCTGGGGGTATTTTTTGTAGATCCCCTATCAAAGAAAAAATGTTTCCAGAGAGCATCAGATTTGCACAAGGTTGGTCTTAAACAGCTCATTGCTTTTAGACTTGCAAACTCCTTTAAGCAATCTGTAAAATGGAGAGCAACTATCTGGGATCAGCTCAGGGGTTTTTATGAAAGAGGAGAGCTTCAACATCCTAGCTTCATGTTTCTAAGAGTTGAAATGGAGGAAGCCAGGGAACAACTTGAAGAAATGTTCGAATAAGGATTGCCACCACAGCTTGGAGGTCCATCTGCTATTGAGTAGATGAAAAATGGAAGCTGTCCATCAGTTGGACAGGCTTGCCATTACTTGCCCCACCATCAACAGTCCAACATGTTGAAATATTTTATGTACATTAGTTGTAATTTTTCCTTTACATTAGTTGTAATCTACATTAGTACATTAGTTGTACTCTTATAAAAACATATGTTGTTTTGTAATCAAAATCAGTATATATAAACTGATCCTTTACTTTACCTTAATGTTGTAATTTCATTTCAGCAAAGTGTACTGTAAAAATATATAGTGATTATTAATAAGCTTAGACTGATTATTGCAAATAGGGGGTGTGACACCCTTGTCACAATAACCATCATTTAAATAACACCCAGGATTAATCACCATCATATAATAACATAATGATCTGATAACCTAGTTTAAGTGCGGAAGCATATAAATAAAGTAACGCAACAGTGTCAAACACCCTACGGTGTTACAAGGTACCAAATCTAAGTCTACATACTCATAAGTTTATTACAATCATCCCAAAATATATAATAGCAACAATCCCATAAACCAAATACCAAGCGGAGTAGCAAATATCTTCAATTAGTTCAATAGACGACCTAACTAGAAGGTCCAGCAGTAGAATTCCCTTTTCCTGTAAAATGTAAACAACTGAGAGGGTAAGCGAATGCTTAGTGAATACCAATGATTTACACATTCGACAAATCCTTATGATGCCCCCAGAAGTAACACCGGTAACGCATACCGTATACTTCCACACGTACACATAGTACGCAAACCCGAGCCACAACTCCTTCGAGATGACGCTCGGCATAAGAAAAACAATCCATCTGAGGCAAACGTACGATCGGGGATGACCTACTGCCTATCCTGACCACAGAGGTGTCAACTCTTGGTCATATAGCACAGTAACACCGGAGTACAATTGCGACCCTCAGGTCCATCAATAAGATGCACAATAAAGAAACGGACATGCAACAAGTATGAATGTGCATCAACATATACGCAAGTTAGTAGAGTGTCAAACAAAAGTGAAACAACACTACAACAAAATGAACCTAAAGCAACATGGGAAAAGTGTTGTGTTAGGCCTTAAAAGTGTTGCTATAGGCCTAATGCGACACTTTATGTAGTGCCACCTTAGCCAACGTCGCCTTAGGTCTAAAGCGACACTTTCACTAGATAATGCAACATTTTTCAAAAGTGTTGCCATTATTTTATAAATGCAACACTTTTTAAATGCAACACTTTTTATATTCTAAAGCAACACTTTTTAATGTGTTGCCATTATTTTATACATGCAACCCTTTTTAAGTGCAACACTTTTTATACTCTAAAGCAACACTTTTAATTTATTGTTACCAATTTATAGCAACACTTTGCTTATCAAATGCAACACTTATCAAATGTTGTCATGATGTAAATGCAACATCATTATCAATCTATTGCAACACTTTATTATTGTTTTAAATTACATAAATGCAATATTTTCTATACAAAAGAAACACATTCATTATTTTTTAAATTTAATGCAAATTACAAATATATATATCGATCAAAAAGGATTTCAACTATATAAACGTCTACAACCAAAATAAGGATCATCAGATGTATAAGCAATACAACAAAAAGGTAAACTACAATCTTGGGAATGCATATTCAATTCCTCTTCTTGTAATTTCTTTCATACGAAGCTGACGCTTATCATGCACAACTCTCCTTCTGTCGATCACTTTGCATATGTCAAAAGAAAGTAACTAACCTGCAACATATGTAAACACGTACAATATATACCATATCGTTAGTGTGTAATCTAAATTATAAATGATAACAAAAACATTATTATCGTAACGATAAACTTAATTATTTCTTTTATTTTTCCTAAATAATAGACGATCCTGATGGCAGATCAACCCGAATCAATCTATTTTGACCCATAATAACAAATACCCATTTTAACAATGGGTAAAATGTAACCTATAAATTGTTCCTTGTCATCAGCTATTTGTTTCCTTTTATATGATAAAATTTGTAAGGACCAAAAAGAATAAACAAAAACTATTAATGATGCACAAAATGATGACCATCAAAGACAGGGCCGGTCCTGAGGTTTTTAATGCCCAGGACGAAACAATAAAAAAATGCCCTATATAAATACTTAGACAAATAACAAACTAATTTTTAGGGGTTTCGAACCTAGTCAAGATAGGCGGCTCATTCTCACGCCAATTTTTATTACAAAAATGTCACAACTTGGACACATAAATGTTAAATAACAAATATAACATAAATCAAACGCATCATCTAATCAACATTTCTATCACTCAAAAGCATAAGTCAACATTTCTGTCACTCAATAGCATCATCTAATCAAATTTCCATCCAAAACTAAGCCGTGTGACTATTTTAGAAATGAATAAATAAATAAACCCATAGTATAACTTGTAAGAAACAAGTTTTGATAATTTAACTAACATAGACATTTGGAGGGTATAGAAAGAATTAAACATACATCGCTTGCATGGGCACCAACATATATGATTTCAAGAGATCATGGTCTGATTTGATTTAGTAATCTCAATGGCTCTCAGAACTATACTAGTAGACAAAACAACTCATATAAATCCCAAAGATAAACAGAGCAGTGCATACAAAAAGTCTTGACCGAAGAATGTTGTGAAAACGTTGACCGCTACTCCCATAATATTTAACAATATTAAATTCACAATCAGGATGGTTGTAGAAATAGAAACTAAACACAATTTATGTGTGGTTTATCCTAAGAATCAAGAAAAAATCTGTTGGGAAATAGTTTAAGTAGGTTCAAGCTGTTAGTTAGACTTCTCAAACTGTTAGTAGAGTTTATATGTAAATCCAAAGTTCATGCTGCTAGTTGAAGAAACTCGAGCTGCCAGTGTAAAAGTTCAAGCTGCCAGAGCAAATCAACTCGAGCTGCTCTGTTCATGCTGTCAAGTGATTCAAGCTGCTCAACAGTTTCATAAACAGAAAGTGCTGATTTTCAGGGAAAGATATATACACGAAGATTCCAGCATATCTACTATCAGAGAAGTCATAGTTCTTCAAGGAAACATATCAAGAAGCAATATAAATACACAGAATAGGTCTTTTTATTGTATAAGAGTTTTCTGCATATTCAAGTCTGTAATTGCTTTTTGTTTAAGTTTTCATAAGCCTCTAAGGTTGTAAAACCCTAAGAACAGTCTGTGTTCTTCGTCTAATCAAACAGATTAGAGGTGATTGTAATCATTGAGATCAGCAATACAAACAGTCTTGATTATTCATTGTGTTGATTTATTATTGGTGCTGAAAGTTTTTGTTAAAATAATTAAGTGTTATTCCGCAAACTTCTTAATTAAACTTTGATTCAAAGCAAGATTATTGGTTTATACTCTGATAAATTCAAATCAGTTAGTCTTGGTTATTTAGTTCTAGATCCTGACAGCAGTGATTCCTTTTCAGGTGGTGATAGCAACTCTACTGAAGCTCACTATGAGGCTTTTGTGGCCAATGATGGACTGTTTGCCCTAAATACTGAAGATTTAGAACAAATTCATCCAGATGATCTTGAAGAGATGGATTTAAAATGGCAACATGCAATGCTGACCATGAGGGCCAAAAGGTTTCTTAAAAGAACTGGAAGGACCAACTTTCAAGCTAAAACAGAAGGCAAACCAGCCTTTGATAAGACAAAAGTTGAGTGCTACAAGTGTCATAAGCTTGGTCACTTTGCCAGGGAATGTAGATCTCAAGGACAACAGTCATCAAGGACTCCACAGCCCAATCAGACATCATCATCAACAGCACTTGTCTCCCAAGAAGACAATGTGTTTGATTGGAGTGATCAGACAGAGGAAGAGTTTCAGAATCAAGCTCTGATGGCAGAAACATCAACTGTCTCTTCCACTGAACTACCAGCAAAGGTAAATTCTAAACTCTGCTCTCAATCATGCAAGAATATGGTTAAAAAATACAGAGATCATAATGAGAGCATGTGCAAAACTCTAGCTAAGATGGAAGAAAGGAGATATGAATACATGCAAGCCATAGAAGATCTTGAAAAACAGATCAATGACTACAAGGATAATGAGATTCAAATGGGACATGATAGAACATATCATGAGTGGGAGAAAAAGGAACTAAATAAGAAAATAGAATCCCTGAATAAAAAGGTAGAAGAGACTGAACAGAGGGTGTTAGAGGCTAATAAGAAACTAGAATCTGTTAACATAGATCTAGGTAACTTCAAGTTGGCAAATCAAAAGCTGGAACACCTGATAGAAGTCCAATTTAAAGATAGGGTAAAATCTCAGGTTAATCCCAAAGAAGGCATAGTATACAGGGCTACTCCACCTCCATACAACAATAAGTACATTCATCCAATGAGTGAAGTTGCTGATAGACTTGTCAATGAACCACTAGATGAGTCTATGACTACTGTAGATCCTATCCTTGATACCAGCCCTGAATCTAAAGAAGATCAGATCCAAAACACAGAGTGTGAGTGCACAACAGCTGAGAAGGCACATAAAATAATGAGTGCACCCATAGAGATCCAAGCCCCCAATAAGAAAGGAAAAGAGAAGATGAGTGTATGCAATGCTGCTCCACAAGTTTCTGTACATTCTAACTGTAACACTGCATCTTCTTCAAAGAATAATAAAAGGGGTAAAAATGTTCCAGTCTGCACATGCCAAAAGCATGGTGTGCAAAAGTTTCCCAAACAACAGCAGGTAAGGGGAAATCAGAGGAACAAGAACCAGAAATTGTCAGAAAAATCTGGTTCTCCAATTCAAATAGTCAAAAGGTGTTTTCACTGTGGAAGGAAAAATCACTTGGCCAAGGACTGTTTTTATAAACCAACTGTTGCAAAACAGACTGTGATTCATAAAAAATCAAGTCCTACTCATAAAAAGGCTTCAAAGGTGAAATCTTCCACATCAGTTTCAAAGAAAACAGTTGATCACAGGCTTTCAAAAGTTAATAAAAAACAGTCCACACACCAAAAACAAGTTTTGGCAAAGCTTAAATTAAGTTTTAAACAAATATGGTGTGTCAAGGACAAATCTTCAGATCAAACTGCTGATGCAAAAGATCAGACTGCTAAGCCAAATTCTGAAGCTGTTAGTGCAAATTCTGAAGCTGTTAGCACTAAAACCACAGATCAGACTGCTAAGCATCAATCTGGAACTGCTGGTGAATCATCTGAGACTGTTAGAAGAAAAGATGATCAAAATACCTGGATACCTCATATAATCACTAAATACTCTCCAAAAACTCCATCAGTAGATCTCACAAAATATAAAAAGTCAAAAACAGTGTTTAGTTATGTGAATATACAAGGCCAACCCAAAACCAATTTGGTTTGGGTTTACTCCACTACTGACTAAGCTTCTATTTGTGCAGGGCAACCACAGGTCACCTCATAAAACAAGATGACATTTGGACAGTGGATGCTCTAGGCACATGACAGGCAATTCTGAGTGCTTGTCAAATTTCAAAGGCTTTGATGGAGGTTTTGTTGCATTTGGAGGCAACTCAAAAGGAGGTAAGGTTACAGGTAAAGGTACTGTTAATGCAGGCACCATGAAATTCCATGATGTTTTGTATGTTGAACAGCTTAAGTACAATTTATTAAGTGTCTCTCAAATCTGTGACAAACAAAACATTGTTCTGTTTACAGATTCTGAGTGCATTGTCCTTTCAAAAGATTTCAAAATTCCTGAAAATCTTGTTTTACTAAGAACACCAAGAAAGGACAATGTTTACTGTTTGGACACAGCTCTTTTATCTAAATCAAATACTTTAAGCTGTTTGATATCCAAAGCATCTTCAAATGAGTCTGCTCTTTGGCATAGAAGGATGTGTCACATGAACTTCAAGTCCATGAATGTTTTAGTCAAAAAGAATCTGGTAAGAGGCTTACCACAAAAGGAGTTCATATGTGATGATCATTGTGTAGCATGTCTTAAAGCCAAGCAACACAAAACTTCTCATAAGGCCAAAGAAGTAAATTCAATCTCATATGCTCTTCAGCTGCTTCATATGGATCTATTTGGTCCAACATCTGTTTTGAGTTTGAATAAAAGGGCTTACTGTTTAGTTATTATTGATGATTTCACCGGATTTACTTGGGTTTACTTTCTTAGGTCCAAAGATGAAACTGCTGAGCTAGTTAAGTCTTTTATCCTTAAGATAGAAAACCAATCCAACTCAAAAGTTAAGGTGATAAGATCAGACAATGAAACTGAATTTAAAAATCACATTCTAAACAGTTTCTGTGAGTCCAAAGGCATTGAAAGACAATATAGTGCACCAAGAACACCACAACAAAATGGTGTAGCTGAAAGAAAGAACAGAACATTAATTGAGGCTGCTAGAACAATGTTAGCTGATTCAAATCTGCCAATGACTTTCTGGGCAGAAGCTGTTAATACAGCCTGTTATTTTCTGAATAGGGTTCAGGTTGTCCAATCACAAGGGAAAACTCCCTATGAGTTATTCCATAACAGAAGTCCCCTAATAGCTTTCTTCAAGCCTTATGGATGTCCATGTACTATTCTTCACACTAAGACTCACTTAGGGAAGTTTGAAAGTAAGGCTGAAGAAGGATTCTTTGTAGGATACTCAAGTCAAAGCAAAGCCTATAGAGTATATAACAGTGTGTCTAAAACCATTGAAGAAAGTGCCAATGTTGAATTAAATGAAAATACTGCAAATATCAAAGGCACTGGTCCTGATTGGTTGTTTGATTTAGATTCACTAACAAATTCTCTGAGCTTTGTTGAGTATACTGCAGAAGCTGATGCATACAGGATTGAAGCTGCCAACACAAATTCTCATGATGCCAATACAAATTCTCAAGCTGTTGGCACAAAGTTTCAAACTGCTGCAGATTCAACAAATTGGGATGATTACACCACTCTACCACTTCTGTCCTGTGATCCTCCAGGGGTCCTGAATGCTAATCATGATACAAATCCAGACACTGAAGTGCCACTCCCAAATCCTGAGAGAACAGCTCCAACACAAAGGGAAACAGTTCCAGATTCAAGTCAAACTGTTCCAGAAGCTGAATCATTCACTGGTCCTGATGGAGATGATACAAATCTTGGATCCTCTTTTCAGACAGAGAGAGAGCCTACACTAAGAGTTAATAAGTATCATCCTCTCAATCAAATACTGGGTGATCCAAGCACTCCTGTACAAACAAGGAAAATGGTTCAAAATGACACTGCTGCTGCTGAACAAGCAGTTCCTGAATTCAGTCTAGCTGCATTTGAGAATGCCTGTTTCATGTCTCAACTAGAACCCAAAAAGGCATCAGAAGCATTAAAAGATTCATCATGGATTGAGGCAATGCAAGAAGAGCTTTTACAGTTCAAGATTCAGAATGTATGGACTCTGGTAGATCTTCCTAAAGGTAAGAGGGCAATTGGTACAAGATGGGTGTTCAGAAACAAGAAAGATGAGAGAGGGATAGTCATCAAGAATAAAGCAAGGTTGGTAGCACAAGGGTACACTCAAGAAGAAGGCATAGATTATGATGATGTCTTTGCCCCAGTGGCAAGAATTGAAGCCATCAGACTATTCTTGGCCTATGCAAGCTTCAAAGGTTATAAAGTGTATCAAATGGATGTGAAGTCTGCCTTCTTATATGGGACAATTGAAGAAGAGGTCTATGTGTGTCAACCTCCTGGTTTTGAAGACTACAAGTATCCAGCCAGGGTTTACAAGCTGGACAAGGCTCTCTATGGTCTCCATCAAGCCCCCAGAGCATGGTATGACACTCTGTCATCATACCTTCTACAGATGGGATTCAAGAGAGGCACTCTGGACAAAACACTTTTCACTAAGTCTATCAAAGCTGAGATTCTGCTTGTCCAAATTTATGTTGATGACATCATCTTTGGCTCAACAAATGCCTGTCTGTGCAAAGAGTTTGAAGCTTTAATGCACAAAAAGTTTCAAATGAGCTCAATGGGAGAACTCACTTTCTTTCTGGGATTGCAAGTCAAGCAGAAGCCCACTGGCCTTTTCATAAGTCAATCAAAGTATGTGAAAGACATACTAGAAAAGTTTGGGTATCAAGACACAAAGGTTGCAAGCACTCCAATGGATCCTCACGAACAACTCCATACAGACAAAGATGGCATAGATGTGGACATACATTTATACAGATCTCTCATAGGATCTCTCATGTATCTAACATCTTCTAGACCTGATATAATGTTTGCTGTCTGTGTGTGTGCTAGGTTTCAATGCTCTCCAAAGGATTCTCACTTGGTTGCTGTTAAGAGAATCTTTAGATATCTCAAAGGCCAACCACACTTAGGCCTATGGTATCCTAAAGATTCTCCCCTTGAACTAACTGCTTATCCTGACAGTGACTATGGTGGTTGCAACATTGACAGAAAATCCACAACTGGTGGATGTCAATACTTAGGAGCAAGACTGGTCTCTTGGCAATGCAAAAAGCAGACAACTGTGTCCACATCATCCACTAAAGCAGAATATGTAGCAGCTGCAAGCTGCTGCTCCCAGGTAATGTGGATTCAAAATCAGCTAAGAGACTATGGTATGAATTTCTTATCCACTCCTATTTATATTGACAATTCAAGTGCAATCAGCATTGTGCAAAACCCAGTGAAATTCCCAAAAACCAAGCATATAGAAATCAGATTTCACTTTATAAGAGATTGTAATGAAAAGAAGTTAATCCAAGTTACCAAAATACATACTGATGATCAGTTAGCTGATCTATTTACAAAACCTTTTGATGTAGGAAGGTTCACTTTCCTAGTATCAAATATTGGTATGGTAAATATGGATTAATGTGTTTTCATTATTATCTACTTAGTATGCTTATTTAAGGGGGAGTCACTGTTTCATTAAAAAGATGCATAATTTTCAACTAACAGCTTGAGTATTTTCTCAAGCTGCTAGTTCATTTTCTCGGACTGCTAGTTATTCACTTGATCTGTCAAAGTGTGCAGGGTATTTAGGTAATTTTAAAGTGTGTGTGCGCGGGACCCAACCTTTTCAAAACCTTTAAAGGTCCCAGTTTCATTCAGTTGTAACTACCAGTTACAAAATTTCCTTCCACGGCCTTTCTTTTCCCTCTGAACGATTCACACACACTTCTTTGCAAACCCTAAACCCTTCGTTTGATCTTCAATGGAGTTTGTTAAGGAACTCAACTGCCTTCCCTACTCTCTAAAGCACTCAGACCTTCAACCGTTTCATGACATGATGGACTTTCTTCGTCACTCCCATATCCATCATGCACCCAATATAAACCCCACCATATACATATCACATATCGAACAGTTCTGGAACCATGCCACTGTTCAATCCATCGATGGAATTCCTTCTATACTATCCAAAATTGATGGCACTCCCATCACCATTACTGAGGAATCCATTCGGCGCCATTTGCATCTTCAAGATGCCACAGGTATAACAGACCTAACCCTTGATGCTTTACATACTGGTCTTTATGATATAGGTTATAGGGGTCCTGCTGATTCATTTACTTTCTTGAAAGCCCATTTTTCTCCTAAATGGAAATATCTTGTACATATTATTCAGCAGTGCATGAGCCCCAAAAGAACTGGTTGGTCAGAATTTTCTTCTAACATTGCCACTGCCTTAGTGTGCTTTTCAACAGGCCAACGGTTCAATTTTTCAAACATGATTTTTCAGGGGATGTTAAGGCATCACTCCCTAAAGAGTGGGAAATTTTTAATGTATCCCAGATTTTTGGCAGAAATCATTGCACACACTTGCACTACTTCTCATGTACATAAGAGGACACATGTTTCCCACAGGCACTCACTATCTTCTATAAAAAGACTTTTGAAACAAAGTGCCAATTTTTTAAGCGTTGATGTTCCATTGCCTTCTGCAATGATGAACATCATTCCAAGAAACAGAGGAGAGGGTCCTGAGCAGGCTCAGCCTATCATCACTGCTACACCCCCAGGACCCCAACCCACTCCTCATGATACACATCCTTCTTTTGATCCTTTTGAACAGCCACCACCCCCACTAAAATTTCTATATAAAAGGAAAAAGGGACCAGGAGCTCCTTCCTCCTCAGCCCTAAGACAAGAGCCATATATCCCTGTGCAGGAGGACACTTCTGCACAAAATATCCAAAGGGAACCAATTGAGGACACTCCCATCCTCACTCAGGAGGTGAACATCTCTTCAGAGACTGTTCATATGGGTTCTGTGGCTGGCACTACTGCTGTCTCTGCACAAGAGGCACAGGACAGTGCCAACATCACCAAAACCACGCCCATGGCAACAGCAAGTGTGCAAACACAAGCTGGAAGTCCCCCGAACCAAGAACAGAGGGGCCCAGAGGTTTCTACTTCTGGTATTCATGCCAGTAATAGATCACAAGCACCACAGGTTTTTACTGATCTTGAGGCTAGTCTGCAACTAATGCTTTTGTCGGATCCCAAGATGAAACCTGTTGTAGCTATGCTGGAATACCAAAAGTCCATCATTGCTGCACAGGGTGCACAAATTCTGGCCCTAAAGCAATCAGAAATGGCTCAAAATCAGAGAATGGATTATCTCCATAAGGGATTTACCCTTTGTGGAAATAAGATCATTCAATTAGAGCGTTTGATTCAAACCCAAGGGGCAAAGGTTGTAGGTCCTCCTGACCAAACCAATGCTTCCAAAAAGGGGGAGAATCAGGAGGTTCCTGAATCAGTCCAAGCAGCTCCAACAACATCAGTCCAAACAGCCTCAACAGTTCCACCTTCTAGGCTAGCAGTCCCAACAGCTTCTCAAGCTGTTAGCCTAGAAACTCAAGCTACTGCCTCAAAAGCAACTGGAGTTGTTATAAGGGAAAGGGTTCAAGCTCCATCCAGTACAGTTAAAGCTACATCTTCTGCTGCAAAAGACAAAGGGAAGGGCATTCTTATTGAGTCTCCAAAGCACAAATTTTCCTCCAAAGAAGCTCAGATTGCCTTTGATGCTGAAGTTGCCAAAAGGTTAGCAGAAGAACAGGATAAAGAATTAGACAGCTGGCCCAGCCCCCAATGGATGATGATGAGACCTTAGGTGATTACCTAAAGGGGTTTGTGGGTAAACAAGGAGAAAAGAAGAGGAAGCTGCCAACTGGGGACTCCAAAGCTGAGCACAGAAGATTTTTAATCAATTTTGCCTTTGCAGCTGGTATTCCAAAGAAAATGGCTCAGTCCATGACTATTGAAAGGCTGCAAGAGATCCATGATAAAGAAATGGACAAAAGAAAGAAAACAAAAGTCTCCCAAGAAGTCCAACCATCACAAGAACCAGCTCAAACTGCTACAAGTCATATTCAAGCTGCTGCCAGTGCCCCTGCTCCTACTGATCAAGCTGTTGCTTCTATTCCTGCATCTGAGCCATCATCACAAGCAAAGCTTGTAGGTCCCGAGAGGTTCCCAAAGTATATAGCTTTAAGCTGTAGAGGGGGGGGGGTGAATACAACTATTTAAAAACTACACACTATATTCTCAATGTTTGTATGTATTATCAACAATTTGTTAATTACAAACAAGCTTGAATGCGGAATAGTTCAAGCTGAGATGACAGATACAACAGTATGTTCACTAGTCTGAGACAAACTCAAACTAGTATACAATGAATACACTCACTAAGAAGCACTCACTTTGTTTACAAGACTTAAGGGAACAGCTTATGTAAAACAGCTTAGACACACAGATACTGATTTACATAGAAGGCTTGCATGCATGAAAATCACACTTGCACGTTCACTCTTGGTTTCAGCACTTAGCTTTCTTCACACTTCTTTCTGTCCTTAGAAGCTTCCTTTTATACTCACTCAGAGGATCTAAGAGAAACATCTTCATTGGACGGAATGAAAAAGGAGAAGTCTTGTTGAAAAGACAACATAACCTTTTCTGAACTTTTCTGAAAAGCAGACTTGTCTTCACATGTGCAGAACTTTTGTCTTTTTACTTTGTCTACTGTTGCATTGCCTTTAACTAATTTAGGAATGTCAACTTTGCGTCTTTCTTCCTTGTAAAGGCCTATTTTGATATAAGAAAAAGGTCTGTCACCCTTTTTCAAATAAACTTTTGTCTTCATGTTACAGAACAGCGTGGGCAGGCTGAGCAGTTCTGTTTTCCCACTTGTCTTGCCGAGCTTTGTAAACTGATCTTGTAGCTCAAAAAACAATACATGATACTTGAAAAGCATATTCCATAAAGTGTTTAGCCTGTTGCCAAAGGAACAAGTGGTTTCTGTTCACAACAGAACAGAACACTTATAAAGTTGCCGCAAGCTGCCCAACGTGTAGAGCCGCGTTAGACAGTTATGTCGCAGCAGTTCAGGCAGACAGAGCAGCTTGACAAACGTCTTAGTTGCAACACATGACAAATAAGAACAGCTTTAGACTGATATTGCAAATCATTTTCTAGGTTCAATAAGGCAATAACAGCCTTAAATTCAACCTTCCAAATGCATCACCAGGTTTGATTATTAAAATCTCCCACTCTCGATGTAGAACAGGTTTGACTGAGGCCTTTGTGCCTAAACAAAGCTGACATTCAAGTAAAAGGGTGTTATTTGAGGCAACAACTGCAAAAAGCGAATGGAGATAAGAGAAGTGGATGATCACGCATGATTTTACAAAGCCTCTGCATCACCTAACTGGTATCCAAGTCACGTGACAAGCGCGTTGTGATTTAAGAGTTCAGTTATGAAGTAAGAGGAGCTGTGACAGAGAAGACTATATGATACATTTTGACAGATGTGTAGAAGTGACCAGGAGATGAGCTTATGGCAACAATGCAAATATTGGGTCCTGGACAGCTAAGTTTGATTTGCTTTACACAAGTGAAGGCAAGTCCTTAAAGATCTAAAATCAATCGTTGACCTCCTGATCTGCAGGAAGAATAGAGATGTACTTGAAAAGAAAGACGGCAAGTTAAAGCAAAAAAAGTTGTCTATTTGTCAAATCGAGGGACATACAGAATCAAATTTCGCAGGATGGCTTCTGCGTATCATTCTTGTGTAGGGCAACGAAAAAGGCCTGCATGTCTATAACCTGTTCTACATCTGCTGGGGGGATTATAATCCAACCTGTTGATAGCATTTGAAGGTTGAATTTAAGGCCTGTTTATCGCCTTATTGAACCTGAAAATGATTTGCAATATCAGTCTAAAGCTGTTCTTCTGTTGCATGTGTTGCAACACTCAGACGCGTTTGTCCAAGACTGCTCTGTCTGCTGAACAGGCTGGACATAAACTTGTCTTCGCTGCTCTACACTGTTGAGCAGCTTCGGGCATTTTTTTAAGTGTTCTGTTCTTTGTGAACAGAAACCTGTTCTTTGTGAACAGGGCTAAAACACTTTATGGATATGTTTCCAACGTTCATCTGTATTGGTTTTGACTGCAAGATCATGTTACAAAGTCGAGGACAAAGTGGAAAACAGAACTGGGTCTCAGCCTGCCCAAGCGGTTCTGTACATGACAAAAAAGGTTTTGAAACCGGGTGACAGACTTTTTCTATTACAGGCCTTACAAGGAAGCACGACAGAACAGATGGCAAAGGTTGTTGATTCCTAATTAGTTAAGGCAATGCAATAGTAGACAACGTACAATGGACGAAAGTTTCATGCATATTGAGACAAGTGCGTTTCAGAAAAGTGCAGAAAAGGTTATTGTTGGTCTTTCAACAAGACTTCCCTTTCATTCCCGTCCATATGAGATGTTTCTCGAGCTCTCTAAGTGAGTGTATTAAAGGAAGCTTCTAAGGACAGAAAGTAAGTGGTGAAGAAAGTCAAGTGCTGAGAACCAATGAGTGAACGTCACGTGTGATTATTCATGAATTGCATAGCTTTGATGTTAAATCAGATGCTGTCATGTGTCTCAGCTTTTTAATAAAGCTGTTCCCTTAAGTCTTGTAACAACGTGAGTGCTTATTAGTGAGTGTTATTCATTTTATACTAGTTTGAGTTTGTCTCAGACTCGAACATCACTGTTGTATCTTCATTTCAGCTTGAACTATTCCGCATTTCAAGTTGTTTGTAATTAACAAATGTTGATCACTACATACCAAACATTGAGTGAATACGGTGTGTAGTTTTAAGTTGTGTATTCACGCCCCCCTCTACAGCTTATAACTAATACCTTTGGGGACCTCCGGGACATAAACTTGGTATCAGAGAAGTTTTTCAGTGCTGTGTCATTCTAGATCTCTCTTCTCCCAAGTTTCTATGGACAAACAGTGCTGCAAATTCTTCTTACTATGACAATGGCTCTAGGGGCACACCTCCCAAATTTAATCATCAAAACTTCTTGGTTGGAACGTGCAGAATGATGCTCATTTAGAGAATCTGGATTACAAAATCTGCCAGAAGTAGTGATGGCGGGTCCCTATGTGCCAACCTCTGTTACTACCATAACTCCAGCTGGTTTGTGAAGGAGCGCCCTTGAATCCGGACCTTTGAGAAAAGCAAAGCTCAATGGGTTGATGAGACAAGAGATTGGTGCTCTGGATCTGCAAAGGCCAGAAGAAACAAACCTGGTCCTTTCTCTCCCTGATGATTGTGTTCCAGCAGGTTGAGAAAATGAAGCCGAAAAGGGAGATGTTATGGGATAGTTTGTGTACCGTCTATGATGGGCCCCACAAATCACACTGGACAAACAGGCTCAAAATCTTGTTAGACAGATTGAACTCTTCTTTGCTTAAACCACAGGCGACTCTCACTTGAAACCTACACCAGCGGTTTACTGCTCTAGTGAATGATCTCAAAGCTGTGGGACACCAAGGGACAGTCTTACCCTGGTTGAATAAATTTCTGGACCTTTACATGAAGCATGGAACTACCTTTTCAACAATCCTAAGGACCTCAGGTTACTTATCCGAAGTCTGGATCTGGTCAATCTGTATGGCTCCTTACTGATGTAGAACCGTCAAGGCAACAAAAAGCGAAATGCCTTGGAAATGTCCAAAAAGGTGCAGCCTTGTGGCTAATGTGAGACAGCCTGTAAAATCAGGTGCTTGATGTGTTCATTCAACCTGATCAACAGGTGATGAAAAGGGAGATGGTGTCAGCCGAAAGAAGATGCTTTGCAGATCTGCTGAACAAGAAGATGATGAGCAAATTGATAGGCCATGCTTGTCAAAAGGTTTAACAAGAAAAAGGTTTGGAAAGAAACATGCCTTACAAGGAAGCTCAAGGTGCTGGAACAAGGAAGGCATTTGACAAATCCAAAAGTGAAGCTTCAAATGTGGCACAACTGCGGTCCACATAGCTGCTGAATGTGTGTCAAAAGCTTTTTGGTCAGTCATCCAAACCAACAAGACTAACAAGGCTGATGGTATAGGGTTAAGTACCTTATGGCCATTGCTAAAGCTGAGGAAATTGGAAAATCAGTGTCTTCCCATCGCCAAACGGGGACTTATGGCAGAGGGCCATGTGACTGGGAGGAATGATTATCATCTTGATGAAAGCACGATAATCCATGTCTGATGGCCACCATGATGTCCCATCAAACAAGCAGCTTACACAAGAATGGCTGAAGCTGAAGCCTTCAGCAGCTTAGAGAACTGGAATTCCTACTATTATGCTATAAGCGTACAAAACTTTTCTGGCTTACCGTTCTGAAGAAAAAGTTTAACATGTTGAATATATGCTTGTTGATTCAAAGCTCGCTGTTGCGCAGCATGATGCTTTACTACTGAAATCGCTCAGCTTAACGCTGATCTTCAAACTAACTCCAGTAGTCAAACTGGACGTTTCCCTAAGTTGGAAACTGAGCTTGATGAGTTAAAAACCTCAACTCTATTTTACTGGAAGAGAAAGAAAAGAGAGAAACAGTATATAAAGCATGCCAAGCTTTCAAACAACGATAGTTGACTCTTATGGTTCCAATCTGCACCAAAAAAAGTCAGCATTGTATAAAGTCAACAGGATTTTCCTGGCACAATCCACGCCTATCTTGAGGGGATCCTGAACGAGCAGCTTCCCCTTGGTGCGATAAAGTAATCTGAAGAAGATTTATCCACTCTTGGTTGAACTTCAAATACATTCATTCAAAATGTGAATGGTAAAACTAATCTCAACAAACAGGTTTGCCAGGCCTCAAAATACTGACAGCTTGTGTGAACTCAGCTCAAAAGCTGATGTTGGAGTTTGTTCTCGAAGTAAGCCTTGTAAGTGCTCTGCTAGCTCACACAAGCAAACGAAAGGAAAAACATGTTCAAACTGGAAGTTGTGGATGCTACACCTGTGCCAAAACACAGTTATGGTCCAAGCTGAAGGTTAAAAAGCATGTTATCCTTTTTGATGCTACAACTTTGAAACTAAGTTGTCAATAAGGGCTAAGCAGCCTGTTTTCAACAAGGGTAAGTCTCATGTTGACCGCAAAACTGCTGTGATTTCCAAATAAGTTTTCAAATCATAGGGTAAATGGTTTTAAATAAGAATAAGCTTTCAAAACCAGGACACAGTGAGTATGCTGATAGGCAGCATAAATCCCAATCCAGTAGGGGCAAAGCTAAAGTCATTGCTCAAACTAGAATAATTGGAATAAGTTTCCCAAACAAGTGGA
>JAANYP010000461.1:0-29453 GCA_020465985.1 Centrapalus pauciflorus | reverse complement strand
CCTGCTCCTAAAGGTAAATCTATAATTGGCACAAAATGGGTTTTCAGGAACAAGATGGACGAGCAAGGTCATGTCATTAGAAATAAGGCAAGACTGGTTGCTCAGGGCTACAGACAGGAGGAAGGCATTGACTATGATGAAACATTTGCTCCTGTGGCCAGGCTAGAAGCAATTCGTTTGTATCTAGCCTACGCTGCTCATAAGAGCATAAAGGTATTTCAAATGGATGTGAAGAGTGCATTTTTGAATGGGAAGCTGCAAGAAGTATATGTCAAGCAGCCTCCTGGTTTTGAAAATGAACAACACCCAGGTTTTGTCTATAAGTTGGACAAAGCTCTCTATGGTCTCAAACAAGCCCCTAGAGCCTGGTATGACACTCTTACTGAATTCTTTATGAGCAATGGGTACTCCACAGGTAAAGTGGATACCACACTGTTCATAAAGAAAGTGAAGTCTGATATTATGCTTGTTCAAATTTATGTGGATGACATAATATTTGGTTCTACTAATGAGCAGTTATGCAAGAATTTTTCATTACTCATGAAATCTAAGTATGAAATGAGTATGATGGGAGAACTAACTTTCTTTTTAGGATTACAGGTTAAACAAACCTCAACTGGAATTTTTATAAATCAAAGAAAGTACACTTTAGATCTTTTGAAAAAGTTCAAATTTGATCAAAGTTCTCCTATTAAAACCCCAATGGCAACCAATGTAAAAATTGGATGCTGATGCCAGTGGCAAAGCTGTTTCAGTAACAGCTTACAGAGGCATGCTTGGGAGCTTGCTATACTTGACTGCTAGTAGACCTGATATTATGTTTGCCACCTGTTTATGTGCTAGGTTCCAAGCTGATCCAAAGGAATCACATCTAGCTGCTGTTAAAAGAATCTTCAGATACCTGAAGGGTACACCAGGTTTGGGTCTTTGGTACCCCAAAGACTCAAGCCTTGAACTAACAGGTTATTCAGATTCTGATTTTGCAGGCTGCAGGTTAGATAGGAAAAGCACAACAGGTGGATGTCAACTCCTTGGTGGAAAGTTGATCAGTTGGAGTAGCAAGAAGCAGAACTCAGTGTCCACTTCTACTGCTGAAGCTGAATACATTGCTGCTGGAAGCTGCTGTGGGCAGATTCTGTGGATGCAGCATTAGCTTGAAGACTATGGGCTTGTGTATAGGAAAACTCCTATTCTGTGTGATAACACAAGTGCCATAGCCATCTCCAACAATCCAGTATTTCACTCAAGAACAAAGCATATTGAAGTCAGACATCACTTCATCAGGGATCACATTCAGAAAGGTAATGTGGAGGTAAGTTTTATTTCCACAAATGAACAGCTTGCAGACATTTTCACCAAACCTCTGGATGAAACAAGGTTTAATTACCTTGTCAGCAAGATGGGCATGTTAAACAAGAGTGACTAAGTGTCTCTCAAAGGTCTAATAATTTGTATGTTTTACACTGCTCAAGTTTTTCTGAACAGCTTAGACAGAACAGGTTATACATGTTCTGTACTTAGTCATTTGTCTGAAAAACTTGAACAGCTTGAGCATACAACAGGCTGAACAAAAACAGTTTAACCTGTTTATTCGTCCAGCCTGCTCTGATGGTCCAATATTCAACCTGTTCACTTCTTCACACTGTCTTACAAGCCATTGTCTTGTAACCTGTTCAACTATTGAACACAACCTGTTCTCACAAAGGAGAGCAGGCTGAAGGCACAGTTTGAAGGAAGAACAACTTGAAGACTGAGAACCTTGTGTTGACCCTGATCATCACAGGTTTGACCAACAGCGTAGACCAAAAGTTTAATTACCTTTCTTCATAATTAAGTTACTTAAATTATGTTTTAATTTAACTTAATTACTGTGGATAATGTGTGTTACGTGTGTTAGTGATTAACAAGGTCAAGTGGTCTGACAAATGTTTCTGACATGGACAACCGTTCCGTTTTTCCGTCAACTAACATTTCAAATCAAACCGCCCAAACCTTTTCTCTCTCATACACACGATCATTCAAATCCTATAAATACCTACATACTGTTTCATCTTCGTCTTCCTCATCATTTCCAGAAATCCTCAAGAACCCTAAAATCGACTAAGTGTCTTTTGCTTCTTCAAACCTCAAAAATTCGCAAATGGCTCACAGACCTAATCCCTTTCTACCAGTATTTGTTGGTGAGGATGTCGTCAAACACTCATCCATCACCACGATGCTGACCATAAAACCCACCAACTACATTGCAAACCTCACTATCCCCAAAAACTATGAGGGGAAAGGTTACGAACAAATGGTGGAGTTTCTGACAGTTCATCCGTTGAACTACGCAATGACTGCATCTCCTGGTGTCCTGTACCAGGAGATGGTGTATGAGTTCTGGTATACCTGTGCCTACCTTCCAGAATCCAAAGTCATTAAGGGCACAATACTCAATGGGACTCAGACCATTGAGATTATCACTGATCTGCTCAGGGAGGTGCTTCATCTACCAACTGCTGCTTCTTACGATGAGCCCCAAGCTGAAAATGATCAAATGGGCAATCTGCTACGCTTCTGTGGTGTGGCAGAACCCAAAGTTGGAGCAACACTGTTCAGGAAGGACCTCTCTCCTACCTACAGGTTCTTATTCACCTCTGTGGTGATGTGCTTCAGTAGTAAAGTTGGTTCCTTTGACCAACTGAGCCGTGATGAAATCCCTGTAGTTCTGCAGCTTGTGGATGGAACTACCATGGATATGGCCAAATGGATTTTTCTGAATTTGAGGAACCTGGTGCAGCAAGAGTCAAGACCAGCTGCTGTTCGATATCCCAGGTTTCTGAGCCTCATTTTCAAGCATGTATGTGGTGAGCATCTCTATAACTCTCAGCCTTTTCTTAAGACTGCTGCATTCCCAGTTATAGGGAATAGAGTTTTCTATACTCCAGTCCTGCAGAATGAGCCTCCTCTATCAACACCAATGAGGAGGCTGCTAGGTTTGGTGGAAGGACCCTCTACTGTGAGGGTGGATCCAGAGACTGCTCCCACCAGAAAATCCAAAGCCAGGTCCAAGCTTGTCAAAAGGACCCTGGCAACTGAAGCTGGGCCTGTGAAAAAGAAGGCCAAAACAGCTCAGTCTGAGTCTGTTCCTTTAGCCTCTGTGGCTGAGGGAGAGCAGATTCCTCACCCTGGCTCATCTGTTGAGCCTGAAGTCTTTGTGGCTGGTGCCTCTGTGGCACAAGAGACGATGGAACAGGCCAGCCCCACTGTTCCTAGCCCAGTCTCACATCCTGTCCAAACAGATACTCTCCCTACTCCATAATCACCCACATCATCCGTTCATTACCAAAGAAAATCACTAGCCAAAAAGAAAACAGCCCACAAAACCACCTCCTCTGTTCCCTCTCAACAGGGTTCAGTTGTAAAAGAAGCAACCCCAGCTGCCTCTCCTATTTTGGGAGAAGGTTCAGCTCATCTGGAGCCTGCTTCACTCCAATCTGAGTCACCCTTGAGTCAGCCTAGACCCTCTGGTTCCTCCCAACAGGAACCAGTTGTACAAATGGAGATACCCACATCAACTATCCAAGCCTCCCAACAGGCTGAGGATATTGAAAGACAGGAGTCCTCTCCACTCCATACTGTGTCCACACTGTCCCCCACTCATATCTCCTCACACCCTGAGTCTGCACGAGGTGCCCACGCTGCTGATATAGACCAATCAGCAGCTCAGCCTCAAACTTCTGTTCCCCATGATTCAGCTGTTCAACACCAAACAGCTGCTGAGGGACCACTATCCCAAGCTGATGAACCTCAGGGATCATACCATCCCTCTGGTGAGGCTGCTCCCTCAATGCAAATTACATCAGCAGGTTTCACCACTGCTGCTGTTGAAATGCATATTCCATCTCCCAATGATGAGGTGCCTTTAGACCAAGGTACTGCAGAGGGAACCACCACTGGTCTTCATGAGGGTGTTGCAACACAAGCAGCATCTGAAAGGCCCCAAACATCATCCCCTTCTCCTGGTGATGCAGCTACAGTCGCTGCTGAAGGACCTCTTGATCCCTCTAACCTGGGCCATCTTACTTTTGCCCAGGCTATGGAGCTTCTATCCCAAGTCCCTCTTCCCTCTCCATCACATCCTCATACTCCAGCCTCATCATCATCGTTTCCCTCTACCCACTCCAAACAATCCACCCATACACCACCATCTCCCTAAGACCTGCCTTTGAAGGATCAGCTTTCTTTGCTGACCAACAAAGTTGGTTCTTTGGAAAACAACATGCACTCCCTACCATCCCTCATCTCAGACTCTATGTCTGAGCAGCTCAAAGGATTCTTTGATATGTTTAAAGAATCCTTCCCAGTCACTCCCCAAACTGACAACTCTCCACAGCTGATTGCACTCACTGCACAGCTGCAAACTGTATCCACCTCTCTCTCCTCTATCCTCTCCTTACAACAGGACTCTGTGTCCTCCATGGCAGCCATTTCCCAACAGCTGTCAGCTATCCTCACTTCTTGCAACTCTACTCTTCCTAACACTTTGGCCAGCTTACAAACCATCATTGGTTCCCTATCCAACTCTGTATCATCAGACCTTGCTGATGTGCGAGATTCACTAGAACTTCATCTTGCACAGCTGCAATCTCTGCTGTTCACAGCGTCTGATAGGGAAAATCTTCTTAAGTTGACCACTCTTGCTGATTCCCACACATCTTCTCTTCAAACCTGTCTTTCCCAACTTAGTGAGGTGAAGGATAACTTGGCTTACTTAGTGAACAGCCTTGTTGGTCCTAAATCCTCTAAACCTGCTGGCAAGCCTGCTGACTTTGTGTCTTCAGGCAGACCAGGTGTTGAAGTCGCTGCTTCATCTCCTTCAAAGGGGGAGAAGTCATCTGCCTCGAAGACTAAGTCTAAGGGGGAGAAAACTTCTTATCCTAAGGAGATACCAGTGTCTGCAACTCACACTGGTCAGCCAGCAGAGATTTTTGAAACAGGTGCTGCTGAAGGTGCTTCTCAAGCTACTATGCCTACTCAGGTTGTCTCTCCAAACCCTGCTCAGTCTAAGGGGGAGGAAATCATTCCTGAGGACAGGCCTAGCAGCAAAAGGAGGCACCTTATTCTATCAGAAGAAGAAGAAGAAGAAGAAATTCCTGAAGCTGCTGTTCCTAAAGCAGCAGCTAAAGGAAAAGAAACGGTAGCTAAGGATCCTATGCAGCAGAAACAGGCAAAAATGCAATTTCACAAGGCCAGAGCCAAAGAGATGGGCCTCCCTATGCACAAATACTTTGAGTTTAGGGATGAACAGCTTCAAGCTCTGGAGGAATTAAGAAAAGAAGAAGAATCTGCCAAAGCTGCTAAGTCCTTTGCCCTCCAAGAAGCAAAGAAAATCAAAATGTCTACCTTGGAGGTGCAAAAGAAAATAATGGAAGTTGCCAGGAAATGAGCAGGAGAAAAAGAGAAGGAAGTAGAGAAAGGTACTCAGGTCTCTGTGACCAAATCAACAGTACCCTCTGCCAGAGCCAAATTCCACTTTGACAACTTGGCTAGAAAGAAATTTCATGATGTTGCTACTAGAAGGCTTGCCAAGGAAGCGATTGTCAAAGCTGTTCCCATTTCAAGAAAAGGCACACAGTGGAAACTTCAGATCACTAGGATGGGTGCAACAGGCCCTGAAATGGAATCCTACGATCACACTGATGTTGCACAGATGGGATACAGGGAATGGGTAGAACTGGCAGTTGCTCTGAGCCAGTCTAAGTCAGAAACGGCTAAGACTATCAGGGCATACATCAAGAAGCTGATGGAAAGAGTAAGTGAGTTGGGCCTGATTCCAAAAGAAGTAAAAGAGGATGTCTCTGTGACATACCCCAAAATAAAGGCCAGAAGGACAAAGAAGGATACAGAGATGGAGCTACTCCTTACACTGATTGAACAGGGTGACTATGCCCTTGAAATAAAAGGAGTTGATCATAGTCTGCCTAAAGGAATAGAGTTTGAGGATGGCAAGATTATAGAAGAACCTGAGCTGGGGGCATTTTTTGTAGATCCCCTAACTCAGAAAAAGTGCTTCCAAAGGGCCTCAGAACTATACAAAGTTGATCTGAGACAACTTGCCGCCTTCAGACTTGCAGCTTCTTTCAGGCAGTCTAGCAAATGGAGAGCAGCCATTTGGGATCAGCTCAGAGGCTTCTATGAAAGAGGAGAACTCAATGATCCCAAGTTCATGATCATCAGAAGTGAAGTTGAGGAACTTGAGGATACAAGGGAAGAATTGGAAAGGATGGTTAAGGATCCTTCTCCAGTGATATGAAGTCCATCTACCGTCTGGGTAGGTGAAGAATGGGAGCTGTCCATCAGTTGGACAGGCTTACTGTTTTCTGCTCCCAACTCAAACAGTCCAAACATCTTGTACATAAGTTGTACATCCTGTACATTAGTTGTACATTATTACATGAGTTGTAATTTTTGATTTTACATTAGTTGTAAAATACATTAGTACATTAGTTGTACTCTTGTAAGAACATGTGTTGTTCTAGTATAGTCAAGAATCAGTGTATATATAAACTGATCTTTTACTTTACTATAATGTTGTAATTTTATTTCAGCAAATGTACTGTAAAAATATATAGTGATTTTTGACAAGACTAGCTTGAACTGGTTATTGCAAATAGGGGGAGATTGTTAGGCACAAAAAGGCCTCAGTCAAACCTGTTCTACATCTGAGGGGGAGATTTTATAATCAAACCTGTTGATGCATTTGAAGGTTGAATTTAAGGCCTGTTATATGCCTTATTGAAACCTGAAAATGATTTGCAATATCAGTCTAAAGCTGTTCTATATGTTGCATGTGTTGCAACTAAGACAGTTTGTCCAAGCTGCTCTGTCTGCTGAACAGGCTGGACATAAACTGTCTACGCTGCTCTTCACTGTTGAGTAGCTTGGGCATTTTTAAAGTGTTCTGTTCTTTGTGAACAAAACCTGTTCTTTGTGAACAGGCTAAACACTTTATGGAATTTGTTTCCAAGTCATCATGTATTGTTTTTGACTACAAGATCAGTTTACAAAGTCGAAGACAAAGTGGAAAACAGAACTGCTCAGCCTGCCCACGCTGTTCTGTAACATGAAGACAAAAGGTTATTTGAAAAAGGGTGACAGACCTTTTTTTTATATCAAAATAGGCCTTTACAGGGAAGAAAGACGCAAAGTTGACATTCCTAAATTAGTTAAAGGCAATGCAACAGTAGACAAAGTAAAAAGACAAAAGTTCTGCACATATGAAGACAAGTCTGCTTTTCAGAAAAGTGCAGAAAAGGTTATGTTGTCTTTTCAACAAGACTTTTCCTTTTCATTCTGTCCAATGAAGATGTTTCTCTGAGATCCTCTAAGTGAGTATAAAAGGAAGCTTCTAAGGTCAGAAAGAAGAGTGAAGAAAGCTAAGTGCTTAAACCAAGAGTGAACGTGCAAGTGTGATCTTCATGCATGCAAGTCTTCTGTAAACCAGCTTCTGTGTGTCTAAGCTGTTTTACCTAAGCTGTTCCTTAAGTCTTGTAAACACAGTGAGTGCTTCTTAGTGAGTGTATTCATTGTATACTAGTTCGAGTCTGTCTTAGACTAGTAAGCATACTGTTGTATCTGTCATCTCAGCTTGAACAATTCCGCATTCAAGCTTGTTTGTAATTAACAAATTGTTGATAATACATACAAACATTGAGAAAAGAGTGTGTAGTTTTTAAAGTGTTGTATTCACCCCCCCTCTACAGCTTATAACTATATACTTTGGGAACCTCTCGGGACCTACAACGTATCCAGAAAAGGAGCCGGAAGCTCAGGAGAAACAAGCTGGGGGATCTAAAGAATCTGCTGGTGAACAGAGAGAACTGGGATTGATTCTTTATGAAGATGTTTCAGTTCCTTTGAACACTCAGTCCGATATTTATCAGTTTATTGAGTATATTGATTCAGAGGAAGACGTTCAAGAGAAAGATAAAGAGCTAAGTATTCAAGAGACAGGAGAAGAAAGAGAGGAGTATATTGAAGTGTCTGAAGATGATGACATAATCACTTTGACAGATGTAGATTATAGAGCTGAAAGAATCGAAGAGGAGGAAGTGTTAGTCGAGGAAATTATGAAAGAGGTTGAATCAACACCAACGGTTGAAAAGCCTGAGGTTGTCGTACAAATTAAAGAAGAATTTGAAGAGTTTCCTGTTGAGAGCAGTATGGCTCAAGAAACAGTAGTTTTGAATGAAGTGGAGGTGATGGATAGATTTTTCAATGAATTTGTACTTGCTGATGAATCAAAGAAACAACACAGACTAAGATTTCAAGCTCAACAAGTGGTACAAAGGGAGATTCAAGATATGTTAACTTTGTTGAATAAGGATGAAATAAGCAAGAAGAAGGTGAAAAAGCTTGAACTGCCAGAGAACAGATTTGCTGAATTTATCAGAAAAAGAAATAAGATGTCGTATATTGAAGATATTCTGGAGAAACGGATCTTTTGTAAAAAGCAAGCTCCATGCTCATTTCACAAGTTATTCAGAGTCCTTGAGCCAAATATGCCTAATCTGGTTAACTATGCCAGTTTCCTGAGAAATAAGACTCAAGAGGTTGAGAAGGTTAAGAGCGAATTCAGAATAGTGGATCTGGTGAAGATTGATAAAGAAAGATTTGTCAAGTTTTTTTATCCTAAGTTCACAGTCACTAGGTCAGATGGAAATACGTATGTGTTCACGGAAGCTGACATGTTCAACATGCACTTGGTCGATATTGAAGATCTTTTTGACGAACTATGCAGAAATAAAAGAAATGAACACTGTAGATTTGCGCTAAAGACATTGTTTCACTTTATGCATACCAAATTGGTATTAATGTCAGTGCAAGATCTACAGATTGGGGTTGAAAGAGGCATGAGGAAGATCAACATGACTGCACCACACAGAGATATCAAATTTGCTGGTGAGCTGAAAGAATTTCAAGTTATCATGGTGAAGCATCCAGCAGTCATGTATAAAGATAGGAATAAAAAGTTGAGAGCAATGAGGAGTGTGGAGCTGAACAAGTTTTCTGATGGTACGTTGATTAAAGTTTTGAATGGTTTGAAAGGTAAGCTTGCTGCTGATCAGAAAAGGAAGACAAAGAAAGGAGCTTTATCTGTTAACGACCGAAGACTCATGGTTGAGTTTATTTCTAAAATTGAATGGAGGCTTTCGGATCGGAAAAGTATCAGAAGGTTTGAACAGAAGTTGGGCTTATCGATTTGAAGACTTTGCTATTTTCATCAAAGGGGGAGAATGTTAGAATATGTTTAGTTGATGAAAAACAAAGTCTAGGGACTGTTTATGTATTTCCTTAATAGTTTGTAAAAATGTATAAATAGGAAGTTTGACTTTCCAATTTAGTAGATCTGTCATTTAATCATTTTGTACGGTTTATATTCTGTGAAAGCAGCACTGTTGAAGAACATTCTCTGACCGTCATTTTGTAATCAACAATTCATCAATCGAATCATTTGGTTAGTGTTGATTAATTTCATTGTTCTTATTGTTTGCATATTGTTGATTGAATTAGTTGAAACTATTATTCACAAAATGACACAGTGATCCAACCCTAGACAATCAACCATATAGCAATTCTTGCCCTTATCATCTTCCTCGTCGGTATCTTTAGCATCCCAGTAATCTTCCTGGGCGACGAGGGCCATTGCATCGGTCCTTTTCTTCGCGGCCTCCAACTTTCTCTCGTAGTAGCCTACGTCTCTGTAAAACTTATTATTGCACTCCCGAGCAAAGTGGCCCGGTTTCCCACATTTGTAACAGAGACGCTCCTCGACGCCTTTCGGTTCTTCGGCCCGCGGCCTTTCGTCCCGTCTTTCAACCGGCCTCTTATCGGCGCGGCGAGGTTCTCGGCTAACTTCTCTCCTTTTGTCCCTACGATCATACTCTCTCCTCTCATCTCTGCGATCGTCCCGACGATTGTCCCTTCGATCATATTCTCTCCTGTCATCCCGGCGATCATCATGCCTATCGTCTCGCCTTTCATAACAGCAATCATCTCGATAGTCGCGTCTATCGTCATACCTTCTCTCATCCCTGTCGTCTCTTCGATAATCATCCCGGCGATAATCATCGCGTCGTTCATCTCTTCTTTCATCTGAGTACCTCCGCGGACCGGTGTCATAGCGGAGCTGATTGTTAGTCTTGTTGGAAAAACGTCGTTGTTGGAGACGATTTGTCCACAAGGCTATTTGTTCCTGAATCGCGGCTTCTTCCTCGTCTATTGCCTCACGTGGAGGAGAAGCATATCTGTACAGTGATGAAGATGACCCTTGTGCAAAGGATGGAGTGGGAATATTCGTGTTAGTGATCAAGGCTTGGGAATCATTGGGCTTGATGCCAGTGTTAGCAGATAGCAGCAAAGATGCGAGCTGATTGGCCATCTGTTTTTGATGATCCACATCCCCTTGATACTTTTTGAGCTCTTTGAAGACGACATTAATGTGCAGTTTGTTTAATTCATTCAGTACTGCACAGAACCTTGTAAACGTAGCCTGTAACGACTCCCCGTCTTTCGCACGGAATTCTGTAAACTTTGCCTTCGCTTCCTCTATTTTGGCACGATCATCCAGATCTGCCCCCAGCATTTGTACTTCCAATTCGTCCCACATTTCTTTGGCAGACATTTTGCTGTCTACGCCAACCAAGATATCAGTGGGGAGGGCTTGATAGATCAATTACTCAGCCCTCTTATCGGCATGCTGCCTGTCTCTCTCGGCGTCATTAGCGGGTTCTCTTTCAACCTTAGATGCTAGGACAGGGGGGTCAGCCTCGGGTCTGGCTGCGATTTCCCGATAGTAGATCACGGGGCCCTCAGAGATGGACTGAAGCATTAGGTTTCCAAGCGGTTGCATTCCGACAAATTTGGGAAACCGGGATTTCCATTGTTCATACTCGTCAGGATAGAGAACAGGTGGTCTGTTCTCGGATCCGAGTACGAGAGCTTCACGAGACATGATTAGGGTGCTGAAGAAAGAAGATCTTAAATGTGGAAACTTGAAACTGATGGGCTGGACTGCGGAAGAATAGTACACTGGATGGTACTAATTCGGATGGCTGTATGGAGTTCGGATATAGCCGAATTCGGATGGGTACCAGTTCGGACTGAGGCCGAATTCGGATGGACACTTGGATTGGATAGGGCAGGGACCTAGTTCGGATGAATGAAGCCTGATGAGCCGAATTCGGATTAACCGGATTCGGAGGAACAGTGTTGACTGCGGATTGATGGAGGAACCGAATTTGGATGTTGCTAATTCGGGTGGACAGGGGTACTTCGAATGAACAGTTTGTAGTTCGGAGACTTAAAGGAACCGAATTCGGTTGAACAGTGGTTGATACGGACTAACACTTAGGGATTTGTCCAGGAGGGGGACCGAATTCGGATGGTCCGGATTCGGTTGGTCCGAAATGGAGTCTAAAGCACAAGTCAAATGATTAAAATGAAAATGTCTGGTCTGAACTTCGGATGGTCCGAAGTTCGGATTGGACTGAATTAGGGTCCGAAATAGGCACAGGGAGGGTCCGAAATACGCCTAAGTTTGGTCCGAAGTGGACCGAAATGAGGTCCGAACTAGGGTTGACTATGGTCCGAAATTGGTCCGAATTGGGAACTTAGATGGTCCGAAATGCTACAGTTATGGTCCGAATTACAGCAGGTTTTCCACAGATAGTCGAATATCAGAACAGTTCAGACTTCGTTTTTAGCAGATTTAAGGCCTAAATTTGTTTCTAAATGATTAGGAAACTATTTTAAACACTTTTGATGTTTTAAAATATACCAAAACACTTAAAAATCAGTAAAAAAACAAGCAAAAACCCACTAAAACCCATATTTTTTAAACTTTTCAAAACAACCGATTATGGATGAGTTTAATGTAAAGATTGAACTGAATGAGCTCGAAATCAATATAGGAGGATAATGTGATGATTATATGACTATAATAACACAAAAAACGCAGAAAAACGGATTAAAATAAGATCTAACCGAGACTTAGACGAAGAACACGAAGAAGATGAAGAAAACCCAGCAGAATCCGATTGAATGCAAGTTGAAATCCACCTTTTTAGCTCTGATACCAATTGTTATAATGTATTCCCTTTAATAATCAGCACCTTTATGTTTCTTTATCAAAATCCAAGAAGAATCAAGCTCAATAATTTGGAAATGATAAAGAAGACAATAAGAATATTGAGAGAATAAATGCAAATGGCGGCTGCTGTACTTTTGCTTTGTTTCAACCGTATACAAGGTTTGTAAACCCTAGGAGCTATACATAGCCTCATTTAATTCACTTTGAAGCATTGACATAAATGGCTCCTAGACTTTTACATGGAAATAAAATACATAGGAAATAAACACAAGACTAAATACTAAGTAAATAATTAACAAAATAAGTCCACATGAACGAAATTAAATGTCTAACATTTGATTTGTCAGACCTTTACATAAAAATCGAGAAATATATATAGGTTTCAATCTTTTTCGTCTTTCAATTTGACTTTTTATTTTAATCCGATCAAACCGACAACTTAAAATTTTAACCATTTAGATTATCATTTTACCATTATCATCTTGCTTTGATACAAATGTGAACGGATTATAAAATAGAATCTTTGGCCAATTTTATTTAAGAAGAAAGTAAAATATATTTGACTAACAAACATATTTTTATTATAAACTTATGAACCAACATAAATAATTATAGAGTCAAAATATTTTTATAATATTTTATATATGAAACCTCTAGAAAATAGTTTCTAAACATAAATGATTTTTTCGATTATAAATTTTGATTGGTTTACACTTTGATTATAGTAAATTAAAATTAATTAAGACTAAAAATATCTAAATCATTTTTGAACCAACACAAATAATTCTTTATTTTTTTATAGTTTATTAAATTTAAGTAACACAAAAAAATAATTTAGTTAATTAAGAATAAAAAATAGTTAAAAGATAATTGTAGAAATGGTCCCTATAGTTTGCATCAAAATAATGGTAATTTGGTCATATTAGAAAATTTATTAGGTTGAGGGACCAAAATTGCAAACAAACTATGAAAATAAGGACCGTTTCTGCAAAATTGAAAGTTCAGGGACCAAATCCAAATTTTAGGACAAACCATAGGGACCATTTTTGTAATTAACTCTAAATAATAATATGTTTGTTTAAAAAAATAATATTTATATTTTTATCTTTTAATTTATTATATTTATGTATACTAAAATTATTTGTGTAATACGCGGTTAATCTAGGTTATAATTAAAGTGTTATAACTTTTTGATTAAGAAAAAATTAAAAAAAAAAAATTGTATGATACAATATATCTCCGTTACATTTAGGGGGAAGGCGTAACGGCAAGAGGATGATACAAACCTTTATCTATACGTCAAGTACCGTATAAGTTAACATTACCACTTAAATTTACATAATTGCCCTTTCATCGTTTTATTTTATATTTTTTGTCCTAAAATTGCCTTGTAATCTTTCTTATGTTCTTACGTTTAAACAAAACTTTCCAATTAAAGAAAGGATTTATTACGAAAAAAATCAACATATTTTCATGTATTTTACGTTTTTGACTCGTAATATTTTTTTTTTTCAGAAAAGTCCTCAATTAAATTATTATTTTTTTAGTTTTGTGAAATTTAAGGGTCTAATATGAAAAAGCCCAACATGTTTTCATGTTTTTTCCGATTTATTCTCCGAATGTTATTTTTTCCTAAGAAAGTCCTCAAGTTATTGTTTTCAATCCGGTTTTCGAAAAATTTTTATTTTTTTTTCATAATCAACCCTGCCTTTTTCTACAAAAAAACCAACATGTTTTTACTATTTTTCTCCGAAAAATCCACATACTTGAAGACTTTTTTGAAAAAATAAAGAAAAATTCCAAAAATCACAATCAAATATATTACTGAAGGATTTTATTGGTAAAAAATAACACGGATGGACTAAACCGCAAAAACGTGAAAAACATGTTGGTTATTTTCATATACTAGAACCCAGTTATAATTAGTGGGTTTTAAAAACTGAAAAATCGGATTCTAATATCCAAATTTCACAAAACCGAAAGAATAAAATAACTTGAGAATTTTTATAAAAAAATAACATGAAGTGACGAAAACGAAAAAAAAAATGAAAACTTTTTCATAATAAACCTTTAAAGAAACCCATAACAAACTCAAATTTCTTCAAATCGACCCATAAATTATTTGTGCTACTCGTATTTTAAAATAAAATGTGTGTTATATTTTCTTGTGATTTACCTATTTTTGTAAAAATTCTTTATAAGAAAATCAAGTAATTGGTAATCTGATAACTTCATGTTTGGATTAAAAAATTGTCACCAATGATTGTGCACATGGTTGTTGTGGAACTAACTAGGGATGATCAAAGAAATCAAAAAAAAAAAAGAGAGAAGGCAAAAAACCATAAAATCAAACTGAAAAAAACAAAACCGAAGAAAAAACTGTCGGTGTGATTTGTGTGTTTTTATAAACCGCAATTTGCGGCTCAGTGTGGTTCTCGTCCAAAAACCAAATCGATATTAACCGCACCGCACCAATACGTATATATATAGAGATAGAGAGAGAAAGAGACAGGTTCAAAAAAGTATCTCTCGAAATCAAGTGCATCCGAAGGTACCAACCTTTAAAAAAAATTTAATTTTTTATTCACATAACCATGTTTAATTTAATGTTATACACATGATATATGAATTTCACATAGATTCACACATCTGTATCCTTAAAAATTATGTGAATACTCAATGCATATTTATGTGAATGCTCAATGCATATTTATGTGAATGGTCATCCAAGTGAATGATCATTCACAACATTCACATGATCTTTTTTACCAATCACAAGATTTATGATGTCACTCCTTTTGAAAAAAAATATTATAATGTTGTCTTATACATTACTATTCAAAAAAAATGTGAATAATAATTCACATTAGCGTATGTTGGGTACGCTGGAATCTCATACGTACGCTGATAAACCTGATTCTATATATATAGGCTTAAGTTATTGTGAAAATTTAAAATTATATTGAGAAGTGTGATAAAAACTATGATTCATTAGTTTTGTATATTGATTCACAAGTTTTATATATTGATTCAATAATTTTGTACATTGATTCATTTATTTTTGAATTTGTGATTCAATATTTATAAATTCAAAAACTAATGAATTAATGTAAGAAAGTAATGAATTGTTGATTTATTTAATGCGAAATTTATGATTAATTATTTATATATTCAAGAAATGGTGAATCAATATGTTAAAAAGTGAAGCACAATGTTTCTCACAATTCTCAAGATATTTTTAGCTTCTCATTTGATCATACATACATACATACATACATACATACATACATATTGATGCATCACTTGGAAATAATGACGCATCACGCGAGAATTATGATGCATTTGTGGTGGTGCATGAAGGTTTTTCGATGCATGGAGGTTCTTCATTGAACCCCTATATATATATATATATATATATATATATATATATATATATATATATATATATATATATATATATATATATATATATATATATATATATATATATATATATATATATATATATAGATTTAGGTTCAAGTGAGTACCACCTCTGATGCAGCGCACCAGAAGGTACCACCCTTAAAAGTAATTTTTTTGAAATTTTTTTTCATGAACATGTTCTAATTAACATTACACAGATCATATGTGAATTTCACGTAAATCCGAACACTCTAAGTGCATGAAAACACACATCACATAAATGCATGTTCACATGTCTTCATAATTATGTAAGTGTGTGTTCACATCATTTTTTAGGAGCTAGGAGATGTGAATGTATGTGAAATTTACATACGATCTTCATAATCTTAATTAAAACTTGTTTATGAAAAAAAAATTTTAAAAAAGTTTTTTTAAAGGTGGTACCTTCTGGTGCGCTGCATTTGGGTGGTACTCTCTCGAACCATATTCTATATATATATATATATATATATATATATATATATATATATATATATATATATATATATATATATATATATATATATATAATCAGGTTCATCAGCGTACCTATAAGATTCCAGTGTATCCTAATGTGAATGATCATTCACATATATATTTTTTAATAGACATATATAAGACAACATTATAAGACTTTTTTTATCAAAAGAAGCAACATCATAAATCATGTGAATGGTAAAAAAGATCATGTGAATGGTCATTCACACCATTCACATGGTGTGAAATGACCATTCACATAGATGACCATTCACATAAATATGCATTGAACATTCACATAATTTTTAAGGACATAGAAAGTCTTAATGTATGTGAAATTCATATATCATGCGTATAACATTAAATTAAACACGTTTATGAGAAAAAAAATTTAAAAAAAGTTTTTTTAAGGTTGGTACCTTCGGGTGCACTTGATTTCAAGAGGTACTTTTTTTAACCTGACTATATATATATATAGAGAGGTTCTATGGGGCACCACGATGCATCAGGAACCGGTGGGAACCAAAAATGCATAACCTATTTACTAAGGATGCAATAAGGGTAGTACGGGAATACTAATTATTTTAAAAAATTAATTAATCTTTTAATTAATAGATTAGTTAGAAAATAGGAAACTAAATAATATCATTAACCACTTTCCCTATTTTCTTCCACATTTCCCTCACCCACCTCTCTCTCTCTCTCTCTCTCTCTCTCTCTCTCTCTCAAAGGATGAATGTTGATGTTTTTGATTCAAACATGATGCACATTAGCGGTGCATCAAGATGATGATGAACATGTTGAAGACGGTGATTAACACGTTTAAATTCCAGATATGCATCACGATGAACACGATGATGCATAACCTGAGAAAGATGAATACGAAGATGCACAGTATGAACACGATGATGCATAACATGGTGCCCCATGTGAACACGATGATGCATAACCTGGGAAAGATGAATACGAAGATGCACAGTCAATGATAATGATGAAGCATAATGTTGGATTTTTAATCAATTGAAATTTTTTAATTTTAGAAGTGTATTTTATAAATTTATTAGCATTTAATACTTGATTATTGAATTAAATATTCAATCAATATAAATTTAATTTTGAGTTGACTTGCTATATTATTATTTTTCCCTAAAATACCCTTATGCACATCTAATATGTGAACCATGCATCATGATACATACACAAAGTTCAACTTTATTACCCTTTAGCCATTGTAATCTTAGCAATTCACTAGATCTAACGGTGTATATAGGTTCCTAAGTTGCACGATGCACACAGGTGCCCCATAGAACCTAACCCTATATATATATATATATATATATATATATATATATATATATATATATATATATATATATATATATATATATATATATATATATATATATATATTTATATATATATATATATATATATATATATATATATATATATATATATATATATATAGAGGGGTTCAATGGAAAACCACCATGCACCTGAAAACTTGTGAAAGCCGCACTGCACCACCACAAATGCATCAAATTCCCCGCGTGATACATCAAAATCTCGCGTGATGCCTCAAATTTTCCGCGTGATGCATCAAAATTCCGTGTGATGCATCACCTTATTTACGATCATGCCACCGTTTTTCATGAAATGCACCAAATCGGACGGTTTGAGTAGGTTTCTATAGTTTTCAGGTGCATAGTGGTTTTCCATTGAACTCACCCCTATATATATATATATATATATATATATATATATATATATATATATATATATATATATATATATATATATATATATATATATATATAAGAATGAGAGAGTAATTTAAAATTAAATTAAAGAACCTGTTAATTTTAGATCTTAAGGCAAACTTTGATTTTTAGATTTCAAACATTTAACCTATTAAAAAATTAACATCGCGTAAGAGTTAAATTTTGATAATTACAATCTTACCTTTAATCTTAAATTTTATTATTAAGTCTTAGGTTGGTTTCATAGTTCTGTACCAAATTAAAATGTTACGTTAATCCTACACACCCATAACACACACACACACACACACACACACACACACACACACACATATATCCTATGAGAAAATCATATATTCATGAGAAATGTGAGAAGTAATCTAAACCACTCATTACGCATTTATATTTGGGCAAATGACCAAAAATAGTAACTAGTTTTCACATTTTCATCATTAATAGTAACATTATTTATTTTTTATCATTTATAGTAATAACTTTTTGTTTTTCTATCAATAATAGTAATGGTGACCTACAAACCTTTTAGCAGGTCACCAACTTTTCAGTTATCAAAAATAGTAACATCTTTTCAGATTTTTATCAATAATAGTAACATATCAAATTAAAACATAATTTTTTTATTTTATTAAGTTTTCTAATATTTCATAAACACCAACATAAACCACATTTATTTCCGAATATTTACGGATAGATAAAATTCGATTATTTATTCACAATTATATATAATATGAATGAAAAAAAATACTATAAATCATTTCAATTTTCACTTTTTCCAACTAAAAAATTACGAACCATCATTTTCTTAGTTTTTCAGAATAAAATAATACAAAGCGATCCATTTTTTAGTTTTTTCCAATATAAATGGGTCATAGTTTTTTATTTAAAAATCAAAATGAGTCTCAATATTTTTCATTCATAAAACAATAAACCACAATGAGTAATGATTTTTCCATTCATGGAAAAACTAAAAATGAATGGGTCGCAATACTTTTCCATTCGTAGTACTTTTCATTTGAAATAAAAAAAATTACAAATTGATCGGTTTTTTAGTAATTCCAAACGAAATTGATTATAAATCATTCAACTTTTAGCTTTACCGAATGAAAAGCTACGACCCAATCATGTTTTAGATTTTTTTTTTACAAAAAACTATAAATCATTTTTATTTTTTGTACAAAATAATTGCAACTCATTTATTTTTGTGTTTTTATCAACGAAAAAAACTATGAATTATTCCAGTTTATAATTTTGCCGAATGAAAAATACTGCAACCCATAAAAACGATACATAACCACTTGCAAACACTTGCTAAACCAATTTTCATAATTTAGCAGCTTATGACACAATCAACTCATTTAAATTAGAGGTTTCTTACTTTCCCAAGTTAAAGAACACCACAAGCCAAGATGAAGATGAATTCCACAGTTCAATTCGATTCATTACATCTTTTTTTTCCTTCTGTTTGCTCTTACAAATACACACAACACTTCTCAATTGTTTTTGGAATGTTAGAAAAGGAAGCAAAGAGTTAAACATGTTTATATATACACATATCGTTTATAACACGGGTTCGACACCGATACCCGACCCAGTTATCAATATTTCATAATTAATATCAATATTCCCATTTAATTTTGTGGTCTCATAATTATTAATAATCCGCTAGAATTATAACCCGGTGACATGTATACTCGACCCCGACACGTGTTCATTCCACTAATCGTCATACCATTGCCCCATCGCAATATTAATAATTTAATCAACCTATAAATTAAATCCACATAATATTTCTCAAACACAGGTGTTACAATTTTTAACAACACAAAAAATTATGAATAATTTTGGTTTATAGTTTTTCTGCTTGAAAAATATTGCAACCAATTTATATTTTTAGTTTTTTATATAAAAATACTACAACCTATTTAGATCGAAAAAACTAAAAAACCAAAATAGTTCATATTATTTTGTTGGGAAAAACTAAATATAGAATGATTCATAGTTTTTTCGTTTGGAAAAAGTGAAATTGAAATGATTCGTAGCATTTTTTTCGTTCATATTATATATAATTGTGAATAAATAATCAAATATTATCTAATCGTAAATAAATATTCAGAATATATATAAAAAATTTATAAGGTTATGAAAAGAAAATTATAAATAAATAAATTTAATGAAAATAAAAAAATAGTCACTAAAGATAGTAGTAACGTAATTAAATAAATTAAAGCATAAATTGAGTTTATTTTGATGTTTATGAAATCTTAAAAAAAAAAAAAAACTTAAAAAATAAACAAAATTTGGTTTAATTTGATATGTTACTGTTATTGATAAAAATCTGAAAAGATGTTACTAATTTTGATAACTGAAAAGTTGGTGACGTGCTAAACAGGTTTGCAGGTCACCCATTACTATTATTGATAGAAAAACCAAAAAGTTGTTATCATAAATGATAAAAAAAAATATAAAGGGAAAATTGCGCAAAAAACCTATAAGTTGGATCATTTTTGCGATTAAAACCCCCAACCAATTTTTATTGCACAAAAAACCTCCAACCGGTTAAAACTTTGTAAATTTGGGTTTTTTTTTTAAAAACTGACTTGCAACCGGTTTAGCCGGTTGCAACTTGATGACGTGTAACATTTTTAAATAGATTTTTGCGTAAAAAACCTCCAACTTGTTTAGTTTTTTCAATTAAAACCCCAAATCATTTTTGATTTGATAAAAAAACTCTAACCAACAAAGAAAACTAAATTTGAGTCTTCACTTATTGTATTTTGATGACATGGAGATTTATTAAACTTTATTTATTAAACAAAGAAATTGTTTCCCAATGAAACCTCCACCCTCTATGCTAGCGACCCTCACTGCTCTGGCTGATCATATTCAGAAGCTAAAATGGAACATAAATAAACGAAATTGAACATAAAGTTGAACCTAAAAATGCAACTCGTGAACACAAAATGAATCGATTCCATCGGCACAATGGAAGTTAAAATTCAAGATTAAACGACAAAAATTAATCGAACATACATACATAAAATAAACAACACTGAACATAAAGAGGGGATAGAGTAATCGGAGTTGCTGGAGGTAGAGAAGAAGAGAAAAGGTAAATATTATTGTTGGTTAGAGGTGAGAAAAATATAGTTAAGGGTTTTAATCGAAAAAGTCACCAATTTCAGGGTTATTTATGCAAAAAATCAGTTTAAGAATTATACATGTAGTGCCACGTTGGCGCCACGTAAGTCGGATTTGCCATGTGGACGCCACGTGTATGCCATGCAAGCATAGCAACCTATTATAACCGATCAAGTCCTAATTTCAAAAAATTTTATCGGTTAGAGGTTTTTTGTGCAACAAAAAATGGTTAGGGGTTTAATCATAAAAATGGTGCAACTTTGAGGTTTTTTACGCAATTATCCCAAAAATAAATAATGTTACTATTAATGATAAAAATATCAAAACTTGTTATTATTTTTGGTCATTTGCCCTTTATATTTTAGTAGGGGTTTTGCACGGTTCGGTTAGTAGTTAAAATGTGAACCGTGTTTTCGGTTATCTGTTAGAAAGCGGTTTCCTGTGGTTCGGTCCACGGTTACCCTCTATATGCTTAAAAGCAAATAAAATTATAGAAATATATCTTTTTATACACGAATTCTTTTAACACAAAGTCATAGTAAACTATTTGATTATAAATCTTAAAAATTACACTAAATGTATTAACAATACAATTAAAATATAAAAAAAACATTTGAAAATTTAGTATTTAATGTATTAGAATGACTAAATGAAATTATAAACCGCCCCCGTGATGTTTCGGTTTTGGTTTCTTTCGGTTTCGGATCAAACGATATTAGCGGTTTAACTCGGTTTCTCAGTTTTCCGGTTTTATTTGAACACTCTTTGCGTTTAGTTCACGAAAATTAGTTGGTTTTCAATTTCAGTTTTCAAGTCATAGTTTTTATAAAAAAAACAAGGGTTTCTATGAAAAGTGAAAAGTTGTTTAGATGATGAAGTTTTTGTTTTAAGAAAAATAAGATGAGTGATTATAAAATAAGAAAAATAGGTTAAGTAATAGAAAAGTAAGAAAGAGAAAGAGAGTATTATAAAAAATATAAGGTAGGTAATAGAAAAGTAAGAGAGAGAATATGAAAAGTGGTATTTTAAAAAGTAAAATGAAAATTTATGAAATTGTTGTTAAGTAAACAAGTTTTCGTTTTCATTGAAAAGTGAGATGGAAATTTTGGAAATTTTCATAAACTAAACGCACCCTTAGATTTTAGGCTATTTTGGTCATTTTTAGAAGTGATCGGCCCAATTTTTGCTCTTTTTATTTAAATATGTAAAGTGATTCTTTTTCATCAATAATTTGGCCAATGGCAGAGCCCATTATTTATCCTTTTATTTATTTCATTTTTTATTGGAACATATTTTTTATCTTTTTATGATTCAACAAATATTGTTGAATCAACCGCAAACTATAACAAACTGTATTCTGTTCATTCACCATATGTTAATCTTTGCCTCAACATAATTTATTTTTTGATTCATCATGATTTGTTCCTTAATTCAACATATTTTCATTAAATGAACACATATTTTTTTAATTCAGCGTCCATTTAAGCATTGGTACAAAAAATGTACTATTTGACAACTTTATCTACCATTCACAAACTAAAAATTCTTTAATTCAACATGATTTATTGAACATGATATATTCAGTTACATAAATATATCGTTGTGGAATCAACTAAGTGGTATCAGATTGTTTGTTACGCCACTATCTTCAAATTAATTGACAAACATACTCTCCTCGCCTTTTGGAAATCCCCCACGCGCCTGTCACTTATGTATATTGTAGGTCCCGAAAGGTTCCCAAAGTATATAGTAATAAACTGTAGAGGGGGGGTGAATACAGTATTTAAAAACTACACACTCTTTTTCTCAATGTTTGTATGTATTATCAACAAATGTTAATTACAAACAAGCTTGACTGCGGAATTGTTCAAGCTGAGATGACAGAATACAACAGTATGGTTTCTAGTCTAAGACACACTCAAACTAGATTACAATGAACACACTCACTAAGATGCACTCACTGTATTTTACAAGACTTTAAGGAACAGCTTTGGTAAACAGCTTAGACACACAGAAGCTTGTTTACAGAAGATTTGCATGCATGAATATCACACTTGCACGTTCACTCTTGGTTTAAGCACTTAGCTTTCTTCACATTCTTTCTGACCTTAGAAGCTTCCTTTTATACTCATTTAGAGGATCTAAGAGAAACATCTTCATTGGGCAGAATGAAAAAGGAGAAGTCTTGTTTGAAAAGACAATATAACTTTTCTGCACTTTTCTGAAAAGCAGACTTGCCTTCTCTTGTGCAGAACTTTTGTCTTTTTACTTTCTACTGTTGCATTGCCTTTAACCATTTTAGGAATGTCAACTTTGCGTCTTTCTTCCTTGTAAAGGCCTATTTTGATATAAGAAAAAGGTCTGTCACCCTTTTTCAAATATCCGTTTGTCTTCATGTAACAGAACAGCTTGGGCAGGCTGAGCGGTTCTGCTTTCCACTTTGTCTTCAACTGTGTAAACTGATCTGGTAGTTAAAAACAATACATGATGACTTGGAAACAAATTCCATAAAGTGTTTAGCCTGTTCACAAAGAACAGGTTCTGTTCACAAAGAACAGAACACTTTAAAAATGCCCAAGCTGCTCAACAGTGTAGAGCAGCGTAGACAGTTTATGTCCAGCCTGATCAGCAGACTGATCAGCTTGGACAAACTGTCTTGGTTGCAACACATGCAACGTATAGAACAGCTTTAGACTGATATTGCAAATCATTTTCAGGTTTCAATAAGGCATATAACAGGCCTTAAATTACAACCTTCAAATGCATCAACAGGTTTGAATATAAAATCTCCCCCTCAGATGTAGAGCAGGTTTGACTGAGGCCTTTTTGTGCCTAACAATCTCCCCCTATTTGCAATAACCAGTCCAAGCTGGTTTTGTCAAAAATCACTATATATTTTTACAGTACATTTGCTGAAATAAAATTACAACATTACAGTAAAGTAAAAGATCAGTTTATATATACACTGATTCTTGACTATACTTGAACAACATATGTTCTTACAAAAGTACAACTAATGTGCTAATGTATTTTACAACTAATGTAAAAAATAAAAAATTACAACTAATGTAATTGTGTACAACTAATGTACAGAGTGTACAACTTATGTACAAGATTTGGACTGTTTGAGACGGGAGCAGATAATGGCAAGCCTGTCCAACTAATGGACAGCTTCCATTCTTCACCTACCCAGATGGCAGGTGGACTTCATTCGACAGGGGGTGGCATCCCTTCTTTGAATCTTTTTAAAAGTTCTTCCCTTGTTTCTTCATGTTCTTCAAGTTCAGCTGTAAGAAACATAAAGTTAGAACTTTGGAGCTCACCTCTGTCATAAAATCCTTTCAGCTCTTCCCAGACAGCTGCTCTCCATTGGCTGGACTGACTGAAGGAGGTGGCAATTCTGAAGGCTGCAAGCTGCTTAAGACCAACTTTGTGTAGGTCAGAAGCTCTTTGAAAACATTTCTTCTGAGATAAGGGATCCACAAAAAATGCCCCTAACTCAGGCTCTTCAATCACTTTGCCATCTTCAAATTCAACTCCTTCAGGCAGGCTGTGGTCAACTCCTTTAATTTCCACAGCATAATCTCCTTGTTCAATCATCATAAGGAGTTCTTCCAGCTCTGAATCTCTCTTTTTCCTTCTGGCCTTGATTTTAGGGGATGTCACAGAGACACCCTCTTTGACTTCTTTAGGGATCAGGCCCAACTCACTCACTCTCTCCATCAGCTTCTTTATGTATGCCCTGATAGTCTTAGCCGTTTCTGACTTAGACTGGCTCAGGGCAACTGCCAGTTCCACCCATTCCCTGTAACCCATTTGAGCCACATCAGCGTGATCATATGATTCCAATTCAGGGCCTGTTGCACCCATCCTTGTGATCTGAAGTTTCCACTGAGTGCCTTTTCTTGATATGGGAACAGCTTTGACAATTCCTTCCTTGGCCAGCCTTCTAGTAGCAACATCATGAAATTTCTTTTTGGCCAAGTTGTCAAAATGGAATTTGGCTCTGGCAGAAGGTACTGTTGATTTGGTCACTGAGACCTGAGTACCTTTTTCCACTTCCTTCCCTTTTTCTCCTGCTGATTGCTTGGCAGCTTCCATTATTTTCTTTTGCACCTCCAAGGTAGACATTTTTATTTTCTTTGCTTCTTGGAGGGCAAGAGACTTAGCAGCTTTGGCAGATTGTTCTTCTTTTCTTAACTCTTCCAGAGCCTTAAGTTGTTCTTCCCTAAACTCAAAGTATTTGTGCATAGGGAGGCCCATCTCTTTGGCTCTGGCTTTGTGAAACTGAGTTTCTGCCTGTTTCTGCTCAATAGGATCCACCGCTGCCTTTTCTTTTCCTTTAGCTGCTGCTTTAGTGACAGCAGCTTCAGGAATACTTTCTTCTTCTTCTTCTTCTTCTTTTTCCTCTGAAAGAATAAGGTGCCTCCTTTTGCTGCTAGGCCTGTCCTCAGGAATGACTTCCTCCCCCTTAGACTGAGCAGGGTTTGGAGAGCCAGCCTGAGTAGGCATAGCAGCTTGGGAAGCACCTTCAGCTGCACCTGTTTCTGCTGGTTGATCAGTTTGGGTTGCAGACACTGGTATCTCCTTAGGAGAAGGAATCTTCTCCCCCTTAGACTTAGTCTTCGAGGCAGATGATTTCTCCCCCTTTGAAGGAGATGATGCAGCGACTTCAACCCCTGGTCTGCCTGAAGACACAAAGTCAGCAGGCTTGCCAGCAGGTTTGGGAGGTTTAGGACCAACAAGGCTGTTCACTAAGTAAGCCAAGTTGTCCTTCACCTCACCAAGCTGGGAAAGACAGTTTTGAAGAGAAGAAGAATGGGAATCAGCAAAAGTGGTCAGCTTAACAATGTTGTCTCTATCAGAAGCTGTGAACAACAAACTTTGGAGCTGTGCAAGATGAAGTTCAAGAGAATCTTGCACATCAGCAAGGTTTGATGACACAGAATTTGATAGAGAACCTATAAGAGTGTTCAGGCTGGCCAATGTGGAAGGAATGGTAGTATTACAGGAAGTGAGGAGAGAGGACAGCTGTTGAGAAATAGCTGTCATAGAGGACACAGAGTCCTGTTGTGAGGAGAGGATAGAGGAAAGAGAGTTGGTTACATTTTGCAGCTGTGCAGTGAGTGCAAGCAGCTGTGGAGAGTGGTCAGCTTGTGGAGTAACTGGGAAGGATTCTTTAAACGTATCAAAGAATCCTTTGAGCTGCTCAGACACAGAGTCTGAGATTATGGATGGTAGGGAGTGCATGGTATGTTCCAAAGAACCAACTTTGTTGGTCAGCAATGAAAGCTGATCCTTCAAAGGCAGGTCTTTGGGAGATGGTGGTGTATGGGTGGACTGTTTGGAGTGAGTAGATGGAGAAGATGATGATGAGGCTGGTGTTTGAGGATGAGAGGGAGAAGGAAGAGAAACTTTGGACAATAGTTCCATAGCCTGGGCAAAAGTAAGGTGGCCCAGGTTAGAGGGATCAAGGGGTCCTTCAGCAGCGGCTGTAGCTGCATCATTAGGAGAAGGAGATGATGTTTGGGGCCTCTCAGATGCTGCTTGTGTTGCAGCACCCTCATGAAGACCAGTGGTGGTTCCCTCTGCAGTGCCTTGGTCTAAAGGCACCTCATCATGGGGAGATGGGATATGCATTTCAACATCAGCAGTGGTGAAACCTGCTGATGGAATTTGCATTGAGGGATCAGCCTCACCAGAGGGATGGTATGATCCCTGAGGTTCATCAGCTTGTGTTGTTGGTCCCTCAGCAGCTGTTTGGTGTTGAACAGCTGAATCATGGGGAACAGAAGTTTGAGGCTGAGCTGCTGATTGGTCTATATCAGCAGCGTGGACACCTCGTGCAGACTCAGGGTGTGAGGAGATATGAGTGGGGGACAGTGTGGACACAGTATGGAGTGGAGAGGACTCCTGTCTTTCAATATCCTCAGCCTGTTGGGAGGCTGGGATAGTTGATGTGGGTATCTCCATTTGTACAACTGGTTCCTGTTGGGAGGAACCAGAGGGTCTAGGCTGACTCAAGGGTGACTCAGGCTGGAGTGAAGCAGGCTCCAAATGAGCTGAACCTTCTCCCAAAATAGGAGAGGCAGCTTGGGTTGCTTCTTTTACAACTGAACCCTGTTGAGAGGGAACAGAGGAGACTGTTTTCTGGGCTAGTTTCTTTTTGGCTAATGATTTTCTTTGATAACGGATGGATGAAGTGGGTGATTGTGGAGAGGAGAGGGGATCTGTTTGGACTGGATGGGAGACTGGGTCAGGAACAGTGGGGCTGGACTGTTCCATAGTCTCTTGTGCCACAGAGGCACCAGCCACAAAGGCTTCAGGCTCAACAGATGAGCCAGGGTGAGGAATCTGCTCTTCCTCAGCCACAGAGGCTAAGGGAGCAGACTCAGCTTGAGCTGTTTTGGCCTTCTTTGTAGCAGGCCCAGCTTCAGCTGCCAAGGTCCTTTTTACCAACTTAGACCTGGCTTTGGATTTTCCACCGGGAGCAGCAGTGACTGGATCCACCCTCACAGCAGAGGGTCCTTCCACTAAACCCAACAGCCTCCTCATGGGTGTTGAGAGAGGAGGCTCATTTTCCAGTACAGGAGTATGAAACACCCTATTCCCTATCACAGGGAATGCAGCAGTTTTAAGTAGGGGTTGAGAGTGATATAGATGCTCACCACAGACATGGCAGAAGATGAGACTCAGGAACCTGGGATATCTGACAGCTGCTGGTCTTTCTGGCTTTGTTGCTACCAGGTTTCTCATGTTCAAGAGATCCATTTGGCCATGTCAAGTGTAGTCCCATCACAAAGCTTGAAGGACTATAGGCACTTCATCTCTACTAAGTTGGTCAAAGGAACCAACCTTGCTGCTGAATGACATTGCCACAGAGGCAAATAGGAAATCTATGTAGGTGATAACTCCATTCCTGTACAGAGTAGCTCCAACCTTGGGTTCTGCCACACCACAGAAGCGTAGCAGATTGCCCATTTGCTCATTTCAGGCTGAGGGAGATCATAGTTCTCAGCCACTGGAAGATGAGAACTCCCTCAAAAGATCGACTGTAATATCAATGGTTTGAGTCCCATTGAGAATAGTACCTCTGATAACCTTAGTGTTTGGATTGTAAGAGCAGGTGTACCAGAACTCGTACCATTTCCTGGTACAGGACACCAGGGATGCAGTCAGTGCATAGTTCCAACGGATGAACTTGCAGAAATTCCACCATTTGATCGTAACCCTTCCCCACATAGTTTTTTGGGGATTGTGAGGTTGCTGTAGTTGGTGGGTTTCAGGGTCAGCATCGTGGTGACAGAAGGATGTTTAACAACATCCTCACCAACGAAAACTGGCAGAAAGGGATTGGGTCTGTAGCCATTTGAGAAATTTGAAGGTTTGAGGAAGCAAAAGACACTTAGTCGATTTTAGGGTTCTTGAGAATTTCTGGGAATGATGAGGAAGACGAAGATGAAACAGTATGGTGGTATTTATAGGATTTTGATGGTCGTGTGTATGAGAGAGAAAAGATTTGGGCGGTTTGTTTTGAAATGTTGTTAACGAAAAACGGAAGGAGTTGTCCATGTCAGAAACATTGTCGACACACTTGACACCTTTTTGATCACTAAACACACGTAACATACATTATCCGCAGGATTAAGTAAATAACATAATTTAAGAAACTTAATTTATGAAGAAGGTATTAAACTGGTGCTATACGCTGATGGTCAAACCTGGATGATCAGGGTCTAACAGGTCTAGTCTTCAAGCTGTTCTTTTCCTTTCAACACTGTTCTTCGCCTGCTCTCCTTGTGAGAACAGGTGAGTTCAGATAGATGAACAGGTTACAGTGTGAAGAGTGACAGTTGAAGTACTGAACATCAGAGCAGGGCTTGAACGACATAAACAGTTTAAACTGTTTTGTTCAGCCTTTGGTATGTTCAATGCTGTTCATAGTTTTCAGACGCAAAGACTAAGTACAGAACATGTATAAACCTGTTCGTCTAAGCGTGTTCAAGAGAACTTGAGCAGTGTTAGACATATACGAATTATTAGACCGTTGAAGACCTTAGTCACTTCTGTTTAAACATGCCCAGCTTTGCTGAAAGGATAAACCCTTGTTTCATCCATGAGGTGGTGAAAAATGTCGGCAAGCTGTTCATAATTGTGGAAATAAAACTTACACTCACATTACCTTTTGGGATGTGATCCTCTGATGAAGTTGATGTCTGACTTCAATAATCTTTGTTTCTTGAGTGAACAGACTGGAGTTGTTGGGATGGTATGGCAGCTGTGTGTTATCACACAGATAGGAGTTTTCCTAACACAAGGCCCATAGTCTCTCAAGCGGATGCTGCAATCCACAGAATCGCCCACGTCAGCCTTCAGCAGCAATATATTCAGCTTCCAGAGTAGAATTGGCACTGAGTTCTGCTCTTGCTACTCCAACTGATCAACTTTCCACCAAGGAGTTGACTCCACCTGTTGTGCTTTTC